>VWZT01008901.1:788786-822541 GCA_013397055.1 Pachycephala philippinensis
AGGCCTCCAACTAAACCCTGTGCCACTGATAAAAACCCTCTGGGACCTGCTGTTCAGCCAGGTCTCAATCCACCTCACTGTCCACTCATCCAGTCCACACTTCCTGTGAGGATATTGTGAGGGACAGTGTTGAAAGCCTTGCTGAATTATTATTACATAATAATACACATATACATAATATTGAAGACAATATTCACTGCTCTTCTCTCATCCATCCAGTTAATTGTTTCATCATAGAAGGCAATCAGGTTGATCAAGCATGATTTACCTTTAGTGAATCCATGCTGTCTACTCCTGATTACATTTTTTTCCTTCCCATGGTTAGGGATGACATGCAGGATGAGCTGTTCCGTCACCCTTCCAGGGACTGAGGTGAGGCTGACTGGCTGGTAGTTCCCTGGGTCCTCTTTCTTGCCCTTTTTGAAGACTGGGGTGACATTTGCTTTCTTTCAGTCCTCAGGCACCTCCCCTGATATCCATGACCTTTTAAAGATGATCGTGAGTGACTTTGCCATGGTATTCGCCAGCTCTCTCAGCACTCATGGATTCATCCTGTCAGGGCCAGTGGACCTGTGGATGTCAAGTCTGCCTGGGTGTTCTCTAACTCAAAGCTCCTTGACCATGGGAAAGTCTTTCAACACTCCTTTACCCTGGTCTCCTGGGCCAATGATTCCTGCAGGCTGGTCTAGTCAGTGAAGATGCAAAGAAGGTGTTAACTAACTCTGTCTTCTCTGCACCCTCTGTTACCAAGGTCCTCCCTCTATTTAGTAATGTACCCACATTATCCTTAGTTTTCTAAGCATGGTTTCGCTCAGCGTCTCTGCTTTTTTGTTCTTGTAAATACGGAACTGTTATCCATCACAGAGGAAGAGTAATGGAGGGAGATGACTCATGCCTTTGTGCCTTTCTGCAACTAAAATAGGATTGGTCAGTGTTAAGACCCTTATGAGTGGTTCTTGACTGTGGTCCTGTGGAACATTCTCAAATGTCTCAAGCATCGACAGTATCTGAAAGCCTCTGTCCGGTTATGCCTCCTACTGCACACAGGTTGCATTTGCAGAGATATGTGTGTTAAATGAATAATGATTTTAAGTGGCTCTGGGCAATGAATTCCTTTAACAGACCTCAGTATGAGCAGTGATTTTTGCACTATTGTTTACTGTTTGTCAGATCAGTAGCAGGCTAAGTGAACATTTGGTTTCTGTGTAACTGGTATGACTGTCTTTCTTTAATGTAAATACATACACCTAAATGCTTTTTTTAGGAATGTCTTCAATATACAGTAGGACAAGAGGCCTCACCAGCCTCACCAGCTGTTACTCTGAGCATATCGCTGAGCTCCGTGTCACGGCATCCCTTGGACTGCCAAGTAAAAAAATGGGATTAAGAAGAAGAAACTGACATTAACTTATCTCTTCCAGGTATTTCTTTCTCTGGATGCAAAAATTTTCTCAACCTTATCTGAGAAAATTATCTAATCCTATTTTCAAGCTGCAGCAAGGACCATGAAACACCTGCTCATGTCTTCTCTGAGGATGGATCTTTGCCTGCCATATGACATCCCTCAATATACAGCCAAAGTGCCCTGGCTGAGCTCGTTGTTTCTGTGGTCCAACCTGAGCATTTAGCTGAGGTCTGTGATCTTCTGAGGCTTGCATGTTCAACAAACGTGACGAGAAATATGTTTCTTCAGAAGAGACCTGGAAAAAAGAGATTATTGTAGGTGCTCTGAATTACCGTCTTGAGAGGACTGTGGATCCCATCTCCTCTCTCCTTGACCCAAACAGCATTTAGGAAGCTCAACCCGGGCCTGTCTCTTTTGCATTTAAAATTGGGAAAAATGTGTTGGGCCCCAGGAAAAAGCTGGTCCCTGCAAAAAGCTATAATACAGGTCATCAGTAGATAAAGCTAGTCAACAAAAATAATTGTAGTAAAAGATCAATGTCAAAGTCATACTGCCTTCAACAGGGCCAGTATTTCATCCTACATGATTTTAAACTAGCCACAAAATGGACAGTACTGTGCTACTGACATTGGAGCTATCATTTTGTCCCTAATTCAGACAGTAAACATTTCACTTGCTAGCTATGAGATGGACAGACTCATACAGAATAACCCTTCAAGGATAAACACCCTTTTTAAATCACTGAAGAATTTGTGTGGGACCTTAATCACTAGCACAGACTGGCAGGTCATTTTTCTGACACTTGCACACAATTTTGAAAATCAGCCAGAACTGACAGGTGCAAAGTTTCCGCACTCCTGTTATACACAATAATTCAGTAGTAAATGGTTATATGTGCCCTAGATATAGATAGAGATATAGATATATGGATTGATATAGATATATCCAGACATGTTTTGGCAGTAACTGGTGCCCAGTAATGGAGGAATATGGCACACAAATGTGCTCAAATAAAGCAGTAGAGAAAATGCAAGGTATTTAGATTTTCAAAAAGTTTAGTATGTTTACTCTTTGAATTTTCTTGTCATACTACATGGTTTAGCACAATTGGAAGATCTACAAATGAAGAAAAATTTTAAAAAGAGTAATGAAGATTCCACTGTTTGTGTGATAAAGCCATTCCTCAGAAAGCTTAATCTTGAAAACCTTTGTGAGCAAGATACTCTTAGGAAATTGAGTCAGGAAGCATATAATTATATGTTGGATCACAGGGTAAATCAGTAATGTGTAAACGGAGGTCATCCAGGAAAGGGCAGTTCTAAGCAAAGGTCTTCCAGGGAAATTCTCTTCTCCTTCAACCTTCACTTCCTCCTTTAACTTACTCCTGTCCTGTGCAGAGTTATTGAGAGACCATGAATGACATTCATTCCCTCACTTCTATTTAATAAAGTACTGAAGTTGTGTATTATTATTTTATTGACATTTTAACTTTTGCATATCATAATTGCATGATCAACATTTTGCATGATTAATGAGAGAAATCAAAAAGATTGGTGAATGTTTGATTTTTTTAGTACAAGCTACTGACCAAATTCCCTACACATATCTGAACATACTTGTTAAGTAACAGAATTAATAATCAGCAAAACAATTCAACTGAAAAAATCCCCTACTTACACCAGTATTTCTCACAAACACTGAATTGTGGTCTGCATCCAAAGCAAAAACCCTTGTAAAAGTCTAACAAAGGGATCAAGGTTGTTGGAAGATGCTGCTCTACTCACTGTAGAGCTCTTGGACACAAGTTCCCTTGCTGAAAATACCAAAAGTGTCAAAACTGGATCCTTGCTGCCTTTGGGCACTTCTCTTGGGACAGCAACTAACACATTTTTGCTCTAATATTCTATCTCAGTTTCACAGCCTGAATGAGTGAAGTGAAAATTCTTTTTGTTGATATTCAGAGTACTTTTGAAAGGAAAATCAAGTCCATTCATTTCAAATATTATGTAGTGGTTGCTGTTTCATACAGGGTGGGTTGTATCAGACCGTGGTGCCGGAATTTCAAGTCTCTGTTTCTAGATATGACACTGAAAGCATGTTTATGTTTTAATAAAACATGATTTTTGTTGCACCAATGCCCTGTAGCATGTGCAATATGAATATTAAATCATGAAAACCACTACATTTTTTTGATAACTTGGCAAAACAGAGAAAATAATAGAAAAATCTTTCATGTTTGTCATAAACGTGCCATTAACTCTACTTCATTTAACAGAAATACGTGTTAGTTTCGAGTGTGTTAACAACATTTATCTAATCAGAGGGTTTTAATATTTTCTGTTCTAATCTAATAACTAATGTAATCATTATCCCAGCAACCATTGCATATTCTGTGCTAGAGTAAATCCCACTAAAGGTGGAGAGGTTGTATTAAGTTTCATCTGTCACTTCCCTGAATATTTGATTCCTTTTAAAACAGAGTATTAAAGACACTTGCATATTTGTATATGAAGTCCAGAAATACAGTTGTTCAACTGATGTTAAAAGTCTAAAATTCCATATAAGAGGATGAAATATTTTCATTAGATAAGATTTTTTTGTCAATAAACATTGGTAACAAAGGGGAAACCAGTTCTTTTTCTAATTCCATATTTTAAGACAAAACTGAAGGATTAAAACAAGAACAATAGTCGTGTTATCATCCTATTATTATGAAGTGTATCTCAGTTATGCTGAACTATAAGAAATAAATGACAGGAAAAATAATCTACTTAGTTGGAATAAGTGTCATACAATACTTTGTGTAAAAATAAAAAAACATTCAGGATAGAAATCCCCTTATTATTCTTATTATGCTAAATATCTAACAAATATCACTTGAAAAATGTAAGCTATTCACTAAATAAACCAAAATATACAAAGAAAAACAAAGGAAGATAACATTTCATACAACTCTTAATTTTATTTATTTAATCTTGTCTAAGGCACCTAGAATATTCAAGTGTTACAGAATTACCATAGTACAAAGCACTGAAACAAAATTCAAAAAGCTGATATCTAGCCAAGACAGCATCAATCAAACCTCGTATCAAAAGAAATCAATTGCTCAGAGGTACAAAGAATAGGAAAAAAAGAGAATATCAGGAATGAATTACACAGTGGAGAGGGCAAAGAGTGGTCAAGAAAAAGCCATCCCAAATCACACTGAATTTTACCGTATTGTAGGTGTTCATGGGACTTCAGATACCAAACCCTGTGTAACTCTATAGCAGCAGATTCCAAGCATAAATACTGCCATGTCTGCAAGAACAGTGACAGGAGGGGACAGGATCCCCAAATAAAGTTAAGCATAGATAACCCCCCCCCCCACACACACATATACAGTAAATGCTAGCACATTCTGTTTAGTATATTTACCTTTCAAGAATGAGACTATAAGCATGGAATGAGGTCAGAAAAGGATTTTCTTTTTTTTAAAGCATGACACATATAATACATAACCCAGATAATCTTCTCACAGACATTTGAGAATTGACCATAAAGTGAATAAGCCTTGCAGCACAGCAGAAGTGAATAGCTCATTGTTCTCCAGAAGTACAAATGAGAGGCAGGTTCTCCACAAGCTGCAGCTTCCAGGTCAAGGAGTTCTGTTCAGGATCAGACTGTGACAAGGTTAAGTTTGGTAAAGGACAGAGACAGATATCATAGTTCTTAACTTAAGCAGTGTCCCTAGAAAAGAAATTGTAACATCATATTAGGTATCTGAGACACTTTCCTCTCTCAAAGAGGGATACCCAGAACAGCTAAAATTGGTTAAGTGACTAAAATTATTAAGTGAGTAACGCCAGATACAAAGGTTAGCTAAAGTCCCATGCCTTCTTTAAGCTGACATGTCTCCCTGGGACTTTGGAAAGACACTTTGCCACCTAAGAATCCACACCACAAAAATTATTTTTGAAGGAAAACTTCTCCATATTTTTTTCCCCAAAGAATGCACTAATGCCTTTCCTTCCGATTACAAGAAAATGATATCACTGTGTAGCCACAGACATAGCAGACTTCTCAAACCTACTTCTCACAGTGAAGCACTGCAGCCAGTTGGGGTATATCTATACCAGCAAATAAAAAAGGACCAGGAACCAGTCTCTGGCTTGATGCCACAAGGCCATCTGACTGACAGATTTTGTACTCCTTAGGACTAGTCTCCTATAGAGAGATTTACCCTGCAGTCAGCATAAGAAGGGTATCAACTAAGAGTTAAGCACTGTGGACAGCAAGGATTCTGCTCTGCTGTTATCTTTTATTTAGAGAATTCTCCCCCCACTACTCTGGGGAAGGAGCGTTGTTTTCCATCCCTAAGAAATTATGCAAGAAAAACCAACATTTGTAAAAAAAGGATAACAGAATGTATTACACTGGTTGACAGAAATTGGGAAAAAATATGCTTTTGGGACACAAACTTTTTTACATTTCTGTCATAGAAGCGTCAGTCTTGAAAGCTAAATAGACTGAAGAAATTAATCTCGTTTTATCCTGTTTATCAGATATGCCTTACTATGACAAGGTGAATTTGAGCTTTGTTGGGCCAGAAAGGAAGAACAAGCTGGGAATATAGCTTTCTAGTCCGGTGATGCTGGCTGCTTAGTGATTCCAGGTTCTGTTCCCCAAAAATATCTGGCAGTTTGGCATACAAGCCAATGATTGTTGAATGCAAAACTCAGCAACGTGATTGCAAGCAGGAACAAGAAACACAGGACTCTCACACTAAAATAGGTGCTCTAAACCTTCACACTCAGTGGAGGTGTCTGTAACTGCTACTGTCCTAGTGACTAGAACCGTCTTCCAGGAGGATGTGATGGAAAAGGGACTGCCTGTGTGGATGTTCTAGCCACTAGACATGGGAAAAAAAGAACATCATTATTTTTCAGGGAGAATGATGTCCCTTGTATTTTGTAGGCAGCTTGATAGTGCTGGAATGACATCAGTGTGGAGCCCCAGTGAAGCTTAAATAGAGAAAAGCTCAATTTTTGAAATGAAAAGGAATATTAGGCAAGAACTAGGGCATCTTAGTGTGCCTCCTGCTGTTCTTGGAAAGTGACAAATCAAGGTGCCCAGTGAGTAACAAATATTTCCAAGGGTGCTGTTTTGATCTAATTTCCTTCTGAATCTCAGATTAGATGCCTAAATCTATTCTTAGAAACAGTACTGCTCTAAAAGTATAGTCACCCAGGGTGAAACATGCCTATGCATCTGCAGTGGCACACACATATCTGCATTCTACTGTAATCTCTGTTATCAGCTTAGACAAAATCATTGAGCAAATCACATTAATGTTGTCCCCTATCATTACCTAGTTTAGGTGTTATGACTGCACATCACCACTGAGAGGACAGAAAAAAGTGAAGATTTGGCAGCCTGGGATGGCAGGCAGGCTTTCCTGAATTTAGATGCTAGTCACTGTGACTGAGTAACCTGAATAATGTCTAGCTTAATTCATCATTTAAAAAATAGGGAATTGATACCAAGCTCTGCAAAGAGGTGCAAAGAGAGGTATGATGATTAGGCAGACAAAAAGAACTAAATCCATGTCAAATACTCTTATGATTTCATGAATGGCAGCTAGATACTGACCATTACCCACCTGCTTCTTGTAGCCTTTTCTTCCCCACTCCAGCGGACCCTGGTTTCTGATGAATTCCATCTAGCTTTTGACCATGTTTTGAGTCAAGTTTCAGGCTCTGAATCAGATATCTAAAAATTATACCAGGACAAATGTGTTTCTACAATGCCATTCCTCTGGCAGATGAAACAGATGAGATACTTTCCTCATCAGAGGAAAATTAAAATAATGCAATAAGAAAGTGTTGTCCATCTGAGCAGTGAGATATTGAGTTTAGTCATGAGGGTGCCAGACCAATTTTGTCAGTGCTAAACAGACAAAGAGGTGGGGAAAAGTGTGTAATCTTTGTGTACTCGAGTAAATTCAACTCTAGACCCTGAATTTCTAATTAACTCCTAGAAGTTTGTTGCCATTTTTACTTTGATGTTCTGTCTAAATGCACCATCACACAAGCAAAGAAATAAATAATGAAGACATTTAAATTACTGCAAAACAGTAAAAGGAAAAAACCCCACAACAACCATGGAAGTCAAAACTTTGTTTTATGTCTTTCTTGGAATGGTTCTGAATAAGTACAGTGTTAAAAAAACAGCATCTCCAGCAATGCTATGCATGTGAAGACTGCTTAGACTGCACTAAGACATGGCCACAGTTGTGCTGAAAATGGTGTTCTAACCACCCACTAATTTAATGTACAGAATATTACCATGTTCTTGGCAAATTCCTTCACAAGGTTAGGACTGAGGTGAGTACATATGTTAATGCTCACCAGATCCTTCATACAGATAATCTGTACTGAGTATTTCTCTTAATATGAATAATAGACCTTATTACTGATTTTGTGACCTTCTGAGTAATGCAAGTGTGCTATGCAAAGATATAGCCTTAAATTCATATTTGTATCTTTTTTTTTTTTTTTGCTAGACGATTTTTTTGTTTTGTTCAACATAAAGCACTATCTTTAATCCTGAAAAGGGCTTGTTACATGATTCCACATTGTACCACAAAATTGTACCACTTATAAAATGGGGTAATTTTATTTTGCCCTTCTGGTAAATGGCTTTGGGGTTTGCAGAAGAAACAAGCGCATTTATTTTAACTGTTGGAGGTTAGTCTCTGCATGAAGTCATAGTAATTATATCTTTTACTATGCCTCTATTTAAGCACACAATATGTATTTATATAAATGAAATGGAATGTAAATTTGGCCTTTAAGTCTTGGGTCTGGCATGTTGTATTACTTTATGTCAGTCCCGTGTAACATGATACAGATCTGCGTTCTGGTATCTCTAGTTTGGTCAGAACCAGTGTTTGTTTTACCATCTTACAAAAGCAATAACTCTTACAGCTGTCCAGATAGATACAAATCTCACCTGAAATATTCACAATGAATCCTAAGATGGTTTGCTGGCACCCAGAGGGGAAACTGTAGTGCTCTTGCTCCTTTCTTCTACCATGGCCTGAACACTGAGAAAAACAATATTTACAATCGAGTGAGTTTCCAAACTGCCTAACTTTTCAGATGTGTGTTTTTTATATGTTAAATATGGTTCAGAAGATTAAAGTCTTCATTTTAGGCAAAGAAAGGAAATAATGTTTCCTGTCCCATTTGCCAAGCTAAGTGAACAACTGTTCCAGCACAATTAGAATTGTTAATTGATTTGAAAACATAGGGCTTTGAAGGTGGAAAACTGCTGACATTATTTCAATGGGGAAATGCACTCCTGAGAGAGAGCACTGCAGTACAATTTCTCTCCTTGTTTTGTTGAATATACATCTATAAAAACACTGTGAATCATGCAGTAAAAACTGCTGTGCTGATATCATAAATCTCTGATAATAAAAATTTCATTGTTGAAACAATAAAATAGACTTTTATTATAACACAGAGTATCCACCTAAACATTGTCCTTTTAGCTTCTTTGAGTTAAATGTATGCACAGTTTTACAGTCTATAAACAGATCTGGAATAAAAGTTAATAAATGTCAAAATTTGCATTTCAAAAAATTCTTGCTGCATTTTAGGGAAGATCAATCTATGAACCTTTCAACATTATGTCAAATGAAATGCTAATTGTACCTTTAGGAATTTCAGAGACAGTGACAAGAAACTAAATGCTCTGTTCCTTTGCATCAGCAAGTCGAGGATAATTGTATATCTACTCTTGTGAACTTCTAAGAAAAAAAGAGAAATGCTAAGGAAAAAGGGTTTTCTATTCTTTAACTCAGGAGGGTAAACTCCTTCAGCCATCCTTCATCAATCTACCTTCAAATAAATTGTGTTAACATGTTGACAATGGACAAATCACACAGAGCTACATTTATTCATTTTATAATAGGTTTGTCAAATGAACTTCAACTAGAGATTTAAGAGTGAGAAACATTTCCATCCAGGAACAACTGACTTTTTCTATCCAAATTTCTAGAACAGTTTTCAGTGTAAATTTCTTTTTTTGGTAAAACTATCTTTCTCATCCCTCCTCAAATATTAGTAAAGTACTACTTCTTCTAAGGGTAAAAACACTAAATATATAAAGGAGACACATAAGAGGTTTTTTATGTCCTCTCTGGACAAATGCGTAATGCATCCCTTGTTTTGTTTAGGAATCAATCTTAGCAGCTTATCTCTAAGCAGTACAGATTGGATGCCATAGGGGTAAGTGCAAGAGCACACTCATGCAATAAGGAAAACTAGCTGCAAAGTAGTGCCTTATTCAGGTTTGCAATGTTTTCCCTGGTATTATCCTGCCCTTGCTGTATTGAATATATTTCCTACAGCTACACTGAGACTGTTGAAATGTTCACTTACTGCGTGAAAATTGGGAGACAGGATAAACCCGGGAAAATGTTTATGCTCATGTTAACCTATTCAGTCAGCTTTATCCTGCTCAGGCCTGGTCTAGGCATCTTCTAACTCTTTAAATGCTTTTACAGCAAACAGTCTGTGGTTTCCAAAACAGAGACCAGTCTCATCCTGCCTTTCTGCCTTATGGTCTATAGGCCCGCATTTGTGCATTTTAGATTGTTCACGGTAAAAAAATTCCAAACTATATTTCAGTTAGGAGTTATATAACTCAGATGCACTTCAGAACTAGAATTCATATTGGAGAATCTGCTTCTTCTTGTGCTGCTGCTATATATCTGAAAAGGAAGCTTCAGCTCCTACAGTTAGGTATTTGAGCCAAATGCCGTTGCCTCTTAAGTTGAAGACAATTTTGTCTTTGGTGTGAATACGAATTAGGTGGAGTTCCTTTTATTTATAGGTTCACAAGAATACGTAATAATTGACACATTTTTAATTTACACTAAATAAGTATGAAATTATGTGTTCAGAAGGGATATATTAAACTAATTTCACCCCTGTGTATCTCACTGCTACAACACAAACTATTCACTGGTTCAAATTTGACATCCGTCAATTTTCTTTCAAGAATGCTAAACTCTGTGCCATCTCCATGCTATATAATGGCTAGATAATTAGGAAATGTGGTAGACATGGACCTTTCCCACCAAGTACTTTTTTTTTATGACAACTATTTTGAAATGCATGATTCCTCTGTTCTTCAGTAAAACTAATTCCTGGCCCTGTGTTCTAATAAAATGATAGTCAGCGTCATAGTCACCATAGGTATATTGGAACAAGAAGCAATACACTTTAGAAATAAAAGAATATAAGAAAAATATTTTTAAAAGTGGCATAATCTACATGATTTATTACACACTCCATGCAGTGAATAACTATCCCACGTAGCAAACAACACTGTACTACAACTTTTTAGTATAAGTGTATTTCAGCATGCCAGTCAAAGTTTTAACCATAATTTCAAAACAAATTGAAGTCAATTCACTGGGGCCCTTTCTTCACCAGTATATCTTTCACAGCTATAAAATTTGCAATAAAATGGATATTTATATTTTTATTTTCATTTCACTTCATACCTACATAAAAAACAGAACAGATAGGAAACAGACAGAACTTTCTTAACCACAATGTTCATCTCTCTTTTTTTTTTAAGAGTCAAAACTGCAGGCTAATAAAGACCATTTAAAATAAAAGGGACCATTACTCCTCAGTTTTATATGAGCTTACATGCTTTCATTGTGCAAAGTGTGTTATTAATTTAACATGCCAGATTCATAGGTTTCTGCAATATCAGGTTTGATGTATTCATTATCGGCACTCAGTACATTAATTCACGCTGAAGTCCGGTAAATCAAAATTATACCATCTGGCTTCCTGTTCTTAATGATGAATTTGATGTAGGGGTGATTAAGATTGTTAGGCTTTTGAATTTTAATGTAAAAATTAGGGGATTAAAAAGGCATTTAGAAATGACCAATAGTTAGAATAAACTTACTGACAGGATCTAATTTGTGTACTTGCTAGTAAAGCTCCATTTTAATTAGCAGCCACAGTCTTTCAGCACAAGCTCAAAGAGACAGAAGTTTAGTGATTAAGAAGATGAAGCTGTTAAATTGATAAATTGACCTTGAAATACTTGTAACTGTGGGGGATGGCCTAGTAGTTGTATGGTTGGTATGTTGTGCTACTACATGGGGGAAAGAGTTCCACGATTGACCCTGTAATTCTGCCTTTTTAGATGATTGACCATCTGGGGATGGGACAAATCACAGAGGTGACCCCCTCAATGTCTAAATTCAATTGCTCAATTTGTAAGCAAACAAATTCCATTATTATTCAGCACTTGCTGGCAGACAGCCTGAAACACCACCTCAGTTCTTCAACATCCTACTCTCACTAGCCAGAGAGAGGTGCTAAAACAAGTTAGAAAAGATAATGGGGTTGAAACGACATCATAAGGTGAATGATGACCTGTCAGCTTCCATTGAGAGCAGAACAGTCAGGGACAAATTTGGCTCTCACTTGTCAAATGTTCTTGACAGTGTCCAAGCAGTCAAATCTTTGACAAGACAATTCCATTGTATCTATGATATTTTATTAATCTAAAACAAAGACATTGCATACTGTTGCAGGGAAATTGCTAGGATTCTTTAACAAGACAGATAAAATATGTGAGACCTATAGCATGGAAGGGGAAGATAGCTCTGCTTAGGGTGTTTGAGCTTGTTAGAGCTGCATGACATCATGTGGAATCATATTAGGGCCAACAAGCTAAGGCAACTCAAATTCATACACATAGTATAATTGAAATAATAATAATAATAAAAGCTATTGCTCCAATGTTTTGGCAAAGTTCCAGTTATTTGTACCATCTCAGAGAAATGTGATAATATGCTAGATCTCACTTTCCCATTAAAATTCCTAAAGGTAGTCACTAATATTGGTACACTGTGGCAGGTATAACTTACAAGAGAAAACGAGTACATTTGTACATATCAACAGTTTGAAGGATTCTTATTCCTTGGCAAGTCAGGGAATATTTTAAGTCTTATATTTTAGAGGAAATCGAATCTTGACTAACCACTGCAATTTATGTCATTTTAAATAAGATATATTTGAATAAGTATATTTTTCATGCCCTAAAAAGACTGATGTCTTCTTTTATAAGCTCATCCTGTGACACACTTGAGTAGGTAGGTATATTGATTTTTTTCTTTTTCTGATGGCAATGAAGTGTAAATGGAAAATATCAGACTTGGCAATCACTTAAACCATGTGAAAATTTCAGAGTGAAGGCTATTAGAGTCACTTTGTGATCTCCCTAGATGACCAAGGAAAAAAACATTTCTACATTTCTTCAGATCCTTTGTGTGACAGCTAAGGAGAATAACATTTTTTCTAATATGCCAGTTTTAGTCTCTAGTTGAGAATAACCTCAGTGCTTTCTTATGTCACTAGCTGAGAGAAGATGAAAGACCCAGCCTTGTGTAAATGGCTTTGTCTAACCATCAGTCTTTAGCTCTGCATGGCAGCTGTACTATTGACATTAGCTTGTGCACTGGGTGAAATTGAAGTGAGTTAAATGTGACCTTGGCTTAGTTGTTGAAGTAGAAATGAACTCTACTGGGAGTGAAAAAAAATAAGACCAGTTTCTCTAACTTCATTTTTTCTTTAATGAGTTTAACAGCACTCTTAGGATTTGATACATTTTATAAAAAAGCTTTTATTTCCTTTTCTATTATACAGTGAGTAATCACCATTAGTAAGGTTAGCTTGCCCTTTTAGTATAAAATCCTGATTTTAGGTGTTTATATCCCAATTACTATAAAAAGCAGATCTCTCTCAAAAAAAAATCCAGTCTTTTCTCTGTGTTGTCTGCTGTACCATTTCACAAAAACGTGTTACCACACTTATTAATTATAGTTGAAGCACTAAAAAAACTGCCAAATGTTCAGTGTTTCTAGTGACTTTGCATTGTCTTTAGGTTAAATTGAAATTCACTGTAGCACTTGCTGGTAAATCATGTGCTCAATATGAGAAATATGTCGATAAGTGAGTATGGTTTGGAGTCAACCCAGGATTTTCATCTTGTTTGTATTTGTGTTTCTTTCATGTATACATGACACATAAGATATCTGAAGATGGGCACAAGAACCAGGAGCAACTAGTCACGTACTCATTCAGATCTTCAGCTCATTATGTATAGGGTTTCAACTGGGGATCATAGAATCATAAAATAGTTTGGGTTGGAAGGGATCTTAAGGATCATCTTGTTCCAGCCCCCCTGCCATGGGCAGGGATGCCAGCCAGCAGATCAGGTTTCTCTGGGCCCCATACAATCAGACCTTGAACACTTCCAGGGATAAGGCACCCACAAATTCCCTGGGCAACCTGTTCCTGTGCCTCTCTACCCTTACCTGAATTTTCTCCTAACATCTAAATGAAATCTCTCTTCTTTTAGCTTAAGAATATTCCATCCTGTCTGATCACTATCTGCCCACGTAAAAAGTCAACCTACTATTTTATAAGCACCCTTTAAGTGCTGGAACACCACAGTGAGATCTTCCCAGAATCTTCTTATATGCACAATGAACAACCAGAGCTCTCTGAGCCTGTCTTCGTGGGAGAGATGGTCTAGTACTCTTCGTGACCATCCTCTGTACCCACACTAACAGATCCATGTCTTTCCTATGCTGAGGACCTCAGAGCTGGATGCAGCACTCCTGGTGGGGTCTCAGGAGGGCAGAGTAGAGGGGGAGAATCACTGCTGAAGGTTGCAAGCACACATTGCTATCTTTTCATCCAATGTCTCCACAGGGCTGCTGTCAATGTACTCATGCGTGGGATTGCCCCAGTCCTGGTGCAGCACTTTGCACTTGGACTTGTTGAACCTTGTTAGGTTGTCATGGACCCACTTTTAAAGTTTGCCCAGGTCCCTTTGGATGGCATCCCTTCCTTCTGTTGTGTCAACTCATCATCGTGTTATTTGCAAACTTGCTGAGGCTGCCCTCGATCTTGTTGTCTCAGTCATTGATAAAGATTTTAAAGAGCAGCAGTCCCAAGACAGAGCCCTGAGGGACATCATTTGCCACTGGCCTCCTCCTAGGCATAGAGCCATTGACCAGATCTCTCTGGGTGTGTCCATCTAGCCATTTTCTTATCCACCAAACAGTCCACCCTTCAAACCCATGTCTCTCCAATTTAGAGCTAAGGACGTTGTGTGGGAGTGTGTCAAAGTTCTTACAGAAACCTAAGCAGATGACAACAGTCGGTCTTCCCTTTTTGACCATTGCAATCACTTTGTCATAGAGTGCTACCAGGTTGACCAGGCACAATTTGCCCTTGGTGAAGCCATGTTGCTTGTCTTGGGTCACATCCTCACCTTGCATGTGCCCTAACACAGCTTCCATTAGGATATGTTCCATGGTCTTCTCAGGAACAGGTGCATCAGTCTGTAGTTCTTTGGATTTTCTTTATCCCCTTTCTAAAAAGCGTGTCTTTTTCAGGTCACTGAGGTTTTTACCTGACTGCCATGACTTTTCAAATAGGATGGAGAGTGACTTTCAATCACATGAGTCCGTTCCCTCAGGACCCTGGGGTCATCAGTGGCCAGACACTTGTGCATATTGAGTTTCAACAAGTGTCCTCAAACCTGCTCTTTTTGTACAGTGAGAGGGACTTGGCTCCCCTACTCCCAGCTTGGAGGTTCAGGGACTTGAGGCATGGGAAGCCTGACTGCCTCTGAAAACTGAGATGAATAAGTTGCTGAGTACCTTGGTTTTCTCCATATCTGTTGTCACTAGGGATGTACTGTGGTAAGTGCATCAGATACTTGCACCAGTCCACAAGACAATCTGTGAAATCAAACGGAAGTGTAAACCTCACATTCACTGTTGGGGTAATAAACTAGACATATTTTGTAGAAAAGGAGTTCAGAGGAAGCTGCATAGCTTACCAGTGAACTCGAAGGTGAGCCATTCTGAGGCTCTGTGACCCCAGAACCATTACAGGAGAAAGGAGGTCAGAAATTTTCAGAGAAAAAGACAGTCACAGAGAAACAAATCTTTCCGTACCTTCGGGGAGACACATTTCCTGCCTGCTGTTGAGACATCTCAGCTCTGCTGCTCAGACCTTGGGTAACCTAGTCCTGGGTTCAGCAGTCTCAAAACTGACCATATCTCTGGATGAAGAACAACTTGTTCTTGGTGGGAGACCTACACCAAAAATACAATGATAGCATTTTGGGGTTGGGCATGGGGTTGGATGCAGCCGTTTATCAAAAGACTATCTATTTCTTCTGGGCTTTGGGGAAAGCATTTTTGCATTTTTTTCCTGGAAGGTGAACTTCAGTGAACTTACATTCACAGAATTGAACAGCATAGTATGATAAACTATGTGAGGTATTTGTTAAAGTAATCAGAATGCTCACTAAAACCAAATGAAAGCTATTTGGTTTATGTCAGGGTTGTTTTTTTTTTTTTGTTTGGTGGTTTTTTTTTGTTTTTTTTCTTTAACAAAAAGGGCTGATGAGAAGNTTTTTTTTTTTTTTTTTTTTTTTTTTTTTTTTTTTTTTTTTTTTTCTGTATGTATATTCAGAAGCCTGTTCATTTCAATGAAGTCTCTCCCAGGAATTTAGCCTTTATCAAAATTTCCTTATTCAATATTTGTAACCCTTGTGGGTTTATGCCGAATAAAACACTATTTTCCTGGTCCCATTTCTACACCAGCCAAATAATTCCCACTCAATTACATTTCCAAAGTCCTCTTATGTGGCCCCTAGTTTCAGTTTCTTAGAATTTACTGCTTATAAGCAATAGGTCAAAGGTTTACGTGATATATTCCACTACACCTAGATTTTCTGTATTGCTGTTTGAAAATTGAAAATCTTTCCTTTCATCTTCAGTGTCTTTCTCTTATATTTTTCTGAATTATGTCATAACCATATATCTGTCCTTGGTCTTAGCCTTTCCAACTGCTCTTTATTTTAGTGTCCACCTCATTCATTTTGACTTATTTTCCAGTTTTGTGCAGTCATCAAATTTCAGCCTGTTACTGCACATTCTGTGTTTCGGGTTACTTTTATATAAAGTGAATAAAATCTGTCTTAATAGTGATACTTTGGCCTTATACTTGTCTGATACTTTCCTCATTCACAACTGTTAGAACTTATAACTACCCTTTATAATATATATGTCAATCCTTAGGCCATTAATGTAACATACTGCCAGTACCATAGATCACCAGGCCTGAAGCAAACTTCTCTAGAGTTCTCTGAAAAAAAACTTTGCTAGGAACTCTAGAGATAATTTTTCCATAGCCTTTGTCAGTGCTAATCCATTTGAATTTCTTTAAAACCTTTTTTGCAAACTAAGCAAAGTATCTCAATTCTGTAGTTGTCATAGTTTCTTTTTGTTGAATTTAATTAAGTTCATAAGACTTCTGGATTAGAGGATTATATCACAGGAAAATCCTTTGATAAAATCAGGAATGAGTGGAAACTTCAGTGAGCTGGTATTTTCAGAGGGTTAAAAATCATATGCAGGGCCAGATTTATATTTTTTTTAAAAAAGGTGTCAAGCAACAGAAGTTGTGGGCTGGAAATTGCAGCCATTTCAAGCATCCTGTAGGTGTGCAGTGAAGGGCTAAGATATTCTGGACTGAAGAGAAAATGCGTGGCAATGTCAGATTCAGCCTTAAAAAAGCACATGGCCAGAAGCAGACACAGATAACTCCCTGGAATATCAAAAGCATCTCCGGCACATAGAACAGAAAATATATGGCCGTGTGTATTATTGAGCATTTTCTCAGTATTTCCAAATGAGTATACATTTCCATAACTCACTGAAGGACATGGCAAATCACAGTATCACAGAGTCATAGAATAAGCTGAGTTGGAAGGGACCCATAAGGACCATTGAGTCCAGCTCCTGGCCCTACACAGGACATCCCCAAGAGTCACCCCACGTGCCTGAGAGCATTGTCCAAATGCTTCTTGAACACTGCCAGACTTGATGCTGTGACCACTTCCCTGGGGAGTTTGTTCCAGTGCCCAATCACCCTCTGGGTGAAGAACTTTTTTCTAATACCCAGCCTAAACCTCCCTGACACAACTTCAGGCCATTCCCTCAGGTGCTGTCACTGGTCACCAGAGGGAAGAGGTCAGTGTCTGCCCTCCTCTTCCCCACATGAAGAAGTTGTAACTGCAGTGAGGTCTCCCCTCAGTCTCCTCTTCTCTGGGCTGAACAGACCAAATGACCTCAGCTGCTCCTTATACAGCTTCCCCTCAAGGCCCTTCACCATCCTTATGGCACTCCTTTGGACACTCTCTAATAACTTAATGTCTTTCTTGTATTGTGGTGATGAGACCTGCAGACAATATTCAAGGTGAGGCCGCCCCAGTGCAGAGCAGAGCAGGACAATCCCCTCCCTTGCCGGGCTGGCGATGCTGTGCCTGATGCCCCCAGGACACACTTGGCCCTCCTGGCTGCCAGGGCACTGCTGACTCATGCTCAACTTTCCATTGACCAGGACCCCCAGGTCCCTTTCTGCAGCACTGCCTTCCAGCATCTCATTCCCCAGTCTGTCTGTACATCCAGGGTTGCCCCATCCCAGGTGCAGGATCCAGCACTTGCCCTTGTTGAACTTCAGGTTTTTGGTGATTGCCCAGTCCTCTGATTTGTCAAGATCTCTCTGCAGGGTCTCCCTGCCTTAAAGGGAATCAACAGCTCCTACCAGTCTTGCAAATGAACCAGTTCATGATAGAATAGAATTACAGAACAGACCAAGTTTGAAGGAACCTTGAAACGTCGTCTGGTTCAACCTTTCATGGGAAAGGGAGCCTAGATGAGATAACTTACATCCTGTCTAATTGCACTTCCGTGAGTGAGGACTTAACTTCCAGTGACTGATTCTTCTTACCATAAAAAATTTCTTTCTTGTATCAAGATGAAACCTCTCCTAATGAAACATGAACCTGTTGCCTCTCGTCTTCTCCATGTGGTTCTGTGTGAAGGGAGAGTCTCCATCTTCTTTGCACCTGCCCTTTAAGTATTATAATACTGTGAAAAGGTCACCCTGAGTCTTCTCTTCACCAAGGAGAAAAGACCGAACTCCTTCAGTCTTTCCTCATAGGACAGGTTCTCCAGCCCTCTGATCATCTTTGTGGCCTTCTCTGAACTCTCTCCAGTCAACATCTTTCTTGACTCATGACCCTGCCAGAGCCATAAAACCACAAACAAACGGTGGTCCTTCTTCAGAATGGAAAGAGTAAAGCTTAAAATTTAGTCTCATTCCTTTTTTCCTTTATTCCTTTATTCCTTTATTCCTTTTTTCCTTTTTTTCTTTTTTTTCTCTGAGAGTACATGATACAATGCTTTCAATGTCTTCTTATTGCTAGAATTGTATGGCAAAGTCTCCAGTGTTCACATCCATTACTAGTGATCACCTGTCATTTTATAGAGCTCATTAACAGAGAAAGAGTACCTAAAGCAAGAAACACAGAATTTAAAAATATTAGTAGATAAACAATTATTTCATATGGTTTTAAGATAGAAATGCACTTCTGAGTAATTCTGAAATTCACACATGTGGCCTTGTACAGCTCTTGAAAATCCATGTAATTAATTGATGTCTTTACCTTTTAAAGTATTTGGTTCACCTTTTATCTTACAAGTCAAGCTTTCTAGATTTTAGCTAGATCACTTCTTAACTATGTGCTACTTTGCCCTTTTCAATTCCAAAGGGATTATAAATAAACTTGCTAAAGGTTTGCCTATCTCTTTTGGGACGCTTCATCAAATGTGTACCTTCTGGTCCTTTAGTTTTGTCAGTCTTTAAATGTTCTAATTTCTAGGTCACCTCTTCTGGCACGATCTTGAGTTTCTTCAGTATGCTTTCCACCTCTGCTGTTAAATTTATGTCTGTTTCTGGCATCTGTTCCCAATCCTCCTTTGTGAACACTGAGGCTCAGAATTCATTAAAATTTTTAGCAATGCTTACCTAGGCTGTCAATAAATTACTTTCACTGTCTTTTTGAGGCCTTATTGTTTCTTTCAATGATGTCTTCCTCTTATTAGTCAATTTATCCTAACTTTTTCCTGATTTCTCCTTTCTTTTACAACAATGTAACTCAGAAGTCACTCTGTTGAAAATTATTATAGGAACGTTTTAACATTTGTTTAGTCTTACTCATCCTTTTTCCTCCATATTGTTGCCTATTTTGTGTTCATTTTGACATTTTTGACACGTCTCCCAACCTGCTGTAAACAAGTGAATTGCCTTTAGGCAGAGCACTTTTCTAATACTACCCAAAGATGTTATGCCTCCCAAAGATATAGTAGATTGGATTCTAATATACTCTGTGCTTAGTCAATTATTTTAATTAATGTAAATGAAATGCAAAGAACCATAGAAAAAGCTATTGAAGCACTCGCATTGCCTGAGTATCAACATTTATCAGACAGACATCAAGTCCATTATATCAATGAAGCTGTTCTAGGCTGATGTCCATTTTCTTCCTCTTAGTGTTTGGTGAGATTTTTGAGGGAAAATACCCACATTAAAAATAAATTCAAAAGTTTGGTGTTTTAAGTGGAAACTTAGAGTCCACTGAAAACTGAATGCAGATATTGCCGACTAGTAAAAGCTGCAAATCAACTTAACTATGGTTATCTATACAAGAATTTTGCATAATTTGAACTAAATGTTAACGATACCATTAATGTTTGTATAATATCAATAAAATCAGTACAGCTTTGTGCATGGATGCTTTTATGCCTGTTTAAAAATGCTGAAGATCAATTAAGATGGTATCAATATATTTATACAACTCTTTATAAAATTTCTGTGGAGCACCCAAAAAGATCTGGGTATTTGTACCTTTCATTTTGAGGCCATCTATAATTTCAGTCTCAGCTGTACACCACCGTCATTAACCTGTTTGAGACCCTGATAAATTCAGAGCTATAACAATTATTACTACTGATGCTATCTTTGCTATGTATCTTTGCATACACACATCTTAGAAAAATCCATGAGTCCTCATTTTATTTTCAAAAATTTTCATATTTACCTGCTTTTCTCTCCAAGTATAGGGATTTTTTCCTTCCTTCTCCCCCCCGCCTGGCATTTTGTTGTCTGTTTTGTTGTTTGATATTATTGTCACCATGTCCACCCATCTGCTTCTTCAGGCTATTTCTTTCCTCATTTTTGACAGTGCCTGTATAATGTTTCTCACACATCTGGTTTCTCTCCTATATACTGGCTTAAGCCCTCCCTCATGTTTCTGTGTATCCTCTTAGCATCTGGTAGATCACTGCCTGTTTGAGGAGCTGCCTATACAGACAGCAACTTTCTGCTGCAATGTTGTGAAACTCCAGGTAGGCTGGGGTGAAGCTACAGTAGAAAATAATTATTATTCGGTGACTGATGCAAAAATCTCGTACATAATGAAAGAGCCTATTGTTATGCATACACTCATGAGGATAGTTTGAGGGTTTCTGAAGAAACCGTTGGTTTAAATATTTCAGTTAAAATCTCGTTCTTAATGTTACATCAGTATAACTTTCTATTTAATAAGAAATGGAGTAAGCTTTGAGAGTATCATTTTTTTACAAAAATTATCCTGCTTATTTGTTCACAGTACTCCAAGAATGCTTTTATTTACATACTTTCAGAACCCCAACCTAGGCTAGTTAATAAGGACATAAGATCACGCAACCTTATTCAAACTAACACATCTGCCTTGTGCTCTTTTTCCCTCAGTATTTTTTCCTCCACAAACAGACATTTCTTGTTTCTATTTCCTGAACTTATACATGTTCCTGGCTCTTCCCCCATCACTGTCCCTATACAACCATTCAGTTATTCTGTGATGACAGATTAATTCAATTTTTCTTATTAGTGAAGTGCTGGTGTAATACCATACTGGTTCACATTTACTCCTAACACACATTGTATTTTTGTATTTATGCTTGGCTTCAAGAGTTTTCTTATGCCTTACAGGAAAATATTTGCCAGGCGTAGTACAGAAGTGAACCCTGCACAAAATCAAGGGGAAGAGCTTTGCAGAGCCGCGTTTGTAGGAAGGGGGTGAGACAGTCTTCAGCCATGCTATGGACACTGTCTCCCCCTGCTCCATGCACCAATAACCATGCAGAGTTTGCATTTCTATTTGCCTGCAGACACATTTCTTGCCTCGTGGTTTTGGTGGCTCAGTTTTCCTTTGACTCAGACCCACTTTTTCTTCCTCATTCCTTGCTTCTGGGAAGAACATTGATGCCTATCATTGCTCTGCGGTACACAGGGGGAGCTGGGGAAGCACCCTCTGTTAGTCGCTGTTTGTCTGACATTAAAATCACTGACAGCTTAGAAGACTTGTTTGTCTTTGTTAAAATAACTGTTTATCTCTCATCATAAGTGCTACCTTGGTCTAATAGTGCAGGCACAACAGATCTAAATTCCATCTGTGTGACCATCCTTCTCTATACACTGTACACTTCCTGCCCTGTGAGGCGTGGAGTAAGCACAAAAATGGATTCATTCAGTCTTTGGTTTCCCTTTTGTAGTCATGCACAGCAACCAGTCTGGGAGATATCGAGCAGTAGTCTTCAAATTTGTTCCTAATTTGTATATTTAATCCACTTTTTTCTCCTTTAATAGGATGAAACATCCCTATTCAGGTATCCTTTTGTGTTCTGCTCTTATACCAGTGTTTTGTCCATTATCCTATAATTCTTTTCATTCCATGATGGTACCTAAGTAATTTATCTGGTATAGAAACTTGTCAGTTGTCTTTTTAAAATCTAAGTATAGTACACTCATTGAATTTCTCTTATCTGTCATGGCAGTAATGTCTTAAAAAAATTCCATAAGATATTTAAGTGTGACCTCTCCAGCCCAAGTCCACATTGATTATCACTGTTTCAAGGAGAAGCCTTTCATTAGAAAACAGAAGGTGGTTTTGAATATTTTAATTAAAGAAATTAGTTAAATTCTAATTTCTTAGGTTGCCTCTTTTTCCTTTTAATTAATTAATAGTTTTAAAACTCTTTAATTCTATTTCTAAGAATTAGAAAACCTTTAGGAAATTTCTTTGGAAAGAAAGAAAGTGATTTAACTGAGATAACTGTGACAAATTTAGTTGGACAGAGTATCTAAAAATATTTCACTAGTGTTATGTAAATAGCAAATGCTGTTGGAAATAATTTGATGCAAACCTAGCAAGAATCCTCTTATCTGGATCACTATTCCTGCTTGAGTTAATGTCTCTATATCAGGAAATTTGTGAAGTAACAGCAGGATTTTCTTGCTCCTCCATGCTTTTAAGCTATTCCTCATGGAAAGAAGTTACAGGAAATATGTTGTATTAGCAGCACGCATATTTGTAAAAATGGAAATGCTTTGCCCATAGGTAGGGTCTTACAAGTATGCCCTGAAATTCGCAAATTCTCTTTGCCCAATTTTAATAAATTAATACCTTCACTGTTTTATCTTTACTACTTATATGCTTTATCTAGACTTTTGGAGGCTACAGAGTTCCACAGAGGCCTTGCTGTTTCAGCTGGTAATGACAAAAATGTGCAGTCCACTGACGTGGCACACACTTGATATGCTATGGATACTTAAAAACATCTCAGCTATATTTATTCTGTTACTACTCACTTAAAACCAGCTGAATGCTGTTGGAGGCCACGGCGTTACATGGGAGTAAGTCTGACACATGTGAAAGGAATCGGACCCATCATCTGCTACTCTGCTGAATATTCTATTGAACTATTACAAATGGCATCCAGAGCTGAACGGAACACAGCCACATATTATAGTGATATAATATTGTATTTCTGAGTGGGGCATGCTCCTTATGCCCAAATACCAGAACTGTTACTGAGATGTGGAAGAAGAGATGAGGTGATTGGAGGGAACAAGGAGACCAATGTAACACAATTATAAGGAGAGACAGAAGAGTATACTGGGCTAAAATTGGAGCCAAAAGGTGTCATGGTGAAGAGAAGAGAAACAATAATAATTTGCATTTTGTGCAGCACCTTTTAGTCAAGAATATCAACATACTTTGCAGCTTAGCTTAATTCTGTCTGTTGCTATAAATAAGTACTAGTAACCCATCCTACAAGTGGCATGTGGAAAACAGTAAGTGGCTTCCCTAAAGAGCAAGTCCAGAAGAAAATTGAAGACCCTGTTCTGACTCCTTCTGACTTAACCAATAAAATATGCTCCTCTGAAGGACATGGAAACATAAAGTAATAAAAAATGGAAGAAACAAAATGATGCAATGAGTCTGGAATACAGCCTTCACCCTCGACTTTCATGAAAGCCTGTTTGTTCTGTCTGTGTTGCTCTTAGAGTACAGCCATAACTCCCAGCACTACTGGGATTTGACTTCTAAGGTTTACTTTGATATTCCTCTCTGGAATGCAGTGACTAGAGGAACAGACAAGGAAGACAATTACTTTTAACTTGCATTCTTGCTCTTCTAGTACAGTGACTATCCATGAGCAGGTCATTTAATGTTAACAGTCAGGTCCTTGAATTCCAGCTCAAAATAATGGTTATCAACATGACTGTGGCAGAATACGTGCATTGTGTAGACCCCCAGAAAAGTATTTATTTTCACCAGGAATCTCATTTGTGTTCACTGGAAATCCAGAGACGGAACTTACTTCAGCAGTGTCACTGTTGTCACTGTCTTTTCTTTCAAGGAATTAAGGACAACATACTTTTCTTTCTGGATACAACTGGTAGCAGGTATGATTTCACCTTACAGTCTAGTGGCTACAGAATTCACCAGGGAGGCAACAGTCTTAAGTCACTCATTGCTTCAGTTTGAGGAGGTTCAGAATAATGATGCCAGGATTGTTATTTTGCCTTGTAAGCACAAGTGGCAATCAGTTTCAAAGAAATCAAGAAAAATACATTCTTCTCACCTTCTCCCTAAAGGCTTTTTTTCTTAGTGAGAGAATTGTCACACAAACAATTTGTCTGTTGGCCTAAGTAGTAGACTGAAGCCTGACTGGACAGGGAAAAGAACAGGAAGCTGGAGGAGTGACAAAATGTCCTGAGGTGGATCTGCTATTTACGGAAACATTTATTTTATCATCAGCCAAAACACCTCAGGAGTCCTCCTCCTTCCTCTCCACCTAATTCTTTTCAGTGTCCCATGACTCCTTCAAGAGTTTTTTGCTTCCACAGTTGAATGAAATGCTGAGTCTGCTGGCTTTGTTTGAGGGGAAAGAAATTTTGATGGGGACTGGGAACAGGCATCTGTGAATGGGTGTAGGAGTATGAGCCTGTTACACAAAAACAAAAGCATAACTTGATTAACATTTAACAAGCTCAGTTCAAAGTTGTATCATCCACTTTTCCCAGAGAGAGCCCTAACCAGGAGGTCTGAGACTGCTGTGGGTGGGAATGTTCTCTGCCTTCCAGTTCTCTGCTTTTCTTTGGTGTTGCAAATGGTTCAGTAACTGAAATAGAGAGATGTACATAAAAAAACCACAAACAAAACATGTTTGTGCATGTTGTCATTGATGGCAGCGTGCCATTTATACATTAAGTAACTCATGATTATGAATGTCTGCAGTGTCAGTGTCAGAGTAATGATCTAATCAAGGCACTTCCTTAAAATATGTGCATATGGAGGATTCTTTGATTCTTTGTGAACCAACCAACCTCAGGGCCTTGCTGCTCTTGGGTATAAGTTGTTCATAATTTTGTTGTATGCTAACATCATTTTACATATTGCCAGGGAAGTCCTATTCCATGGATTACAGTGTATTTTGGACTCACATATGGTTCCTGGTGTCTTTTTCTGACACTGTGCATAGAAAAGAATTCACTGGAAGGTATGAAATCTATCCACATTTAAGTCAGTAGGTAAGAGTGTTATATTGGGGATAAGACTGCCAAATGTATTTTTGTGGTTTTGTGTGGATGAAGCACTTTGGCCCATCCAGAACTCTGACTCAAAAATGGCTAGTAAAGGTATTGGGGAACAAAACCTAAAAGAAGAACAAGAAAATTAGAAAATGTTGGTATCAGCATCTGGATGCTTTTACATCCAGTTCAAGGCATTTATCTCTTTAATGTGCCGTACCTCAAATTGGACGTATATCTATTTATAAGGCTTTTTACGGGAAAAACCAGTAGAATCTGTAGGAAACAGATTAATATGATATCCTGAAAAACATGCTGCCATAACAACAGAGAAGAACAGAAAACAACACTTACTTCTGCAGTGATGTACAGATAAAAGAAGGGCTATGGAGTGTCAGTGTGAACTGCTAAATTTTTCTTCCAAAAATAAAAGCAAATGGTAAAAATCTGAACTCATTTGCGTAAAAGTAAATAAATTGACTTTAGTTGGTGGAATTGTTCTGAATGCAACAGAGATTAAAATCTAACTTAATGGTCTCTTCCTATGATCAGACCTAATTTAACTGTGGGAACTACACAGGACTTTGACGTGATCAGAAATTACACAGTGCAGTAAACTTTAATAGTGAAAGAGTAGAGCAACCTGACTAGCATTTCTCTCTCTGCTGCTCTGGCTTTGATGAGTATTATAGAAACAACAATCTCGAGCCTTAGTTCCAGTGAGGATAGTGTGTATGAAATCTGACTTGCCACATCTTACAGAAAATTTTCTGCATGGTGACCTTTTGCCAAAACAAATCGTATGAAGTTGCTAGCGTTTGCAGGTAGTTGGCAGTTTGCTGTCCAAAGCAAATATAAGAAACTCAATGTGCAGTGACAGTTATGAAAACTGTTGTGTCTAAACAAACTAATCAGAACCCAGTTCCCGAGACACGGTGCTTTATAAATTGTTTAAGGAGTGAGCTTATGGAAAGAAGCGTTGCATAACTAGTCATAAAAATGGAAGAATCTGGGTTTAAATAGGGTTGCATACCTTTCCTAAATACATCATGAAAAAATCATGTATTTGTGTAAATAAATACACATGTATACAGTAATGCCTTATGCAACATTGTTTTTTCTTGTGGGGATGATACCATGGACAAAATCATGTCCCTGACTCAGACAAAGTAGCATTTCGCATTAACAAGGACAAGATTTTTTTTGAAATTTTTGATGGGTTTTAGTGCTTTTGGGTAGAACTAGTATTTTAATTAAAAAGAATGATGTATTGTACTGGCAGAAATCCCAGTAAGACCTAAGTGACTTATAGACCATTTACTAGTATAACAAGTGAAGATCTCCCCAATATCCCATTTATTTTCAGCAAAAAGCTTACAATGGGTTCTCAATATTTCACTTTTCCCAAAAGTCCATCCTTAATTTTTCATAGACAAGCAACAAGGTATAGCAATCAGATATAAATCAGTATTTCCCACTATATTCCCAAATTCAAATGCAGGCGCTCAGTCTTAGTGTGTCATCCAGGCTCCATTTACAATTTTAAACTTCTTTCAGCTTGTGGATCTTAACAGATTTTCCAAAAGCAGTATGAATCCTCCTGTCAGTGTTTCTGCTGGCAGTAGTCTTGGGGTTTTTATTTGACTTTTCCCGATCAAAAGTTGAGAGCCACCTATCTCTTCATTAGTCTGTGAAGAGTTACTTCTAAACACTACTAGAGGATAACTCATCCAACCTGTTTTAGACACCCATCGTAGGCTGAGATGAATCACTCTCTGAAGACACCTATCATTTTCACTGTAACTGTAGATGAGGTTGCTAACAAATGTATGTGGAGAAAAATCCCACCAGAAGCATCAAAACCATAAAAAGAAGCATGTTTATAGTAAGAGACTATAAGAGGGGGGATATTTATAGTAAGAGACTCAGACAATAGCACCATCCCAGCAGACCTCACCCCTAGAAAAACGATACATGATCTCAACTGAAACACTTTAAAAAAAAAAAAATCAAAATACTGTTATAGAGAGCCACAACAAAGACTTAACATTAGTTTGGATACTTTGAATTGAGACACACCCCTATATCAGTGCTATGTAGTGCAGCCACACCAGTCTGTTTGAGAAGAACCAGCAGTGGGGATGTCAAGCAATCTGCAATACGTGTCAAAGAATCCCTCCTGGCCTTTCTTCTTCAGAAATACAGATGCATCTCCCATTGTCCATCCCAGGGTTTGAATGTTCTGTGGTGGAGAAAGGTCAGGAATTCTGAGGATTCCTATCCCACCGGGAAGGCTGTCAAACTATCCAGAAAAATTTTTCAAATATAATTTAGGAATAGATTAACTTACTGAGAAACCAGCAAACAAGGGACTGTGGTTTTAGGAATGTTTCTTAAATCCCACTTGTTAGATTTCTACACAGGTTGTAGCAGCTTGTGGAATGAACCACCATTCTGGATTTTGGGAAAAATGAGAATGTCATTCTGCTTATAATAGGGACACTTACATATATATATAGGACACTTCTTGCCAGAAGAGAGGCTTGTTGAATAGCTCCAGAATGGCCACATTCAGACACTAAGGCAACTTCTTTCTTTGAAATCAAAGCTGTTCCTTTCATTTTCCCCCACATTTTTCTACTGAACTTCTTCCAGAGTATCTTAGTAAGCAGATGACTCCTACTACACAAAGCCCAAGGATATCCAGGGCTTATATAATGCAAGAGAAATAATAGAACTGAATCTAGTGGAAAACTGAGGTGTGCGATGCTAGATTTTATCTAACTATCTTGTAGCCTCAACAAAATGAATTTTCAAGCTTTAAATATTTAAGGAAAAAAAAAACAAAACAAAACAAAAAAACAGCCCTGTAGGGAGAAATCAGTCTGAATAGTTTTTGTTTCTGTGAAACAGAAAAGAACACAGATATCCATACGACTCCAAAGTGTCACTTAAAAATTGGTGGGAAAAAAACCCTAATCTGATTCCCTAATGTCAGAGAAAAGCTGTTTCAATTGCTTTTCTGTGGGGAAAAGGGTGGCACTCAGTAACCAGTTAGGTTGATCATAGCTGGTTGTTTCTTATCGATTTATCAGGAGTTATTTTATTGATCCGCTGTCAATTTTTATAATTTGAAGAAAATTATTTGACTTCGCAGGAGCACTACAAACTTCTTGAACTCCACATTTTTTTTGGTGTGTGTGGCTCTTATTTATTTATGTTTAGCACTAGCAGCTTCCACTAATCAGCTGCAGAATGCAAACAGAATTCCAGCTGGCCTTGGCAAGAGACTCTGCTGGGAAGTAACCCCAGACAGCTTCACTGTGGCAATTAAGCACTCATTCATTAGTAGTGTGAAAATATAAAGGCTGCTGGAGGAAAACAGACTTATATCACATCCAAACTTCTGAACGAAGGATATTTGTGTTAATTTCACAGATTCCATTGCCCCAAATCAATTTATTTCAACCCTGCAAGAAGGTGGCTTGAACTGCAAACAGTGGTTTGTGAAATCTATTTTCTTTCTTCCTAATGAAAAATTTCACCAAGTAACCCTCAGGAACAAACCAGGCCCACACTTCTGATCTATGCACAGTCTTCCTGGTAATTTCCATGAACATTTTATGACAGGAATTAATCCAATATCATAGACACACTGGACCAGCTGCTATTGCAAATTGCTCATGCTGTGATTCAGAATTAAGCTACAATATAGAGAAATTTGCAATTTTTGGTGGCACTTGTGTGTGCAGCTCTAAGGTTAACCCTCTAAGCCTATGCAGGAAAAATTCATTTACAGAGGAATGAGGGATAAGGTATAACTGAGGTGCTGGAGTGAATCAGTGTCACTGAGTGCAATTTTGCTGTCAGCCATCGTTCAATAGATGAAGAAGAGCCTGATGGTAACCAAATGTGTTGCATTTGTAATCACTTTTATGCTTTGACTTAGGAGACGATTAATCTTGTTGACTTTAAAGAGAAGTTAAATGCAACTACTGCCAAATGTTCAACCACTGAAGACATTCATGGATTCAGGTATTTTCTGGCAGGGAACTTATATCTGTTCTGAAGGAAGGGAGGGAAGGGAATCCTACCAAGGCTGAACTATTTTCCATTGCATCCATTACTGGCAGAAAATAGTGGAAGGGCAACAACTAAGACCTGGTTAAGACCCTTTTTTTTTTCCTGAAAACCATCTTGCAGTGGTCTGAAATACCTTAAAGTAAGTTGTGGTTACACTAGTTGGCATATAGAGCCAACAGCCCATTAGCCAGATGAAAATTGCTGCAGTGTGACAGATGTTTGACTCCATTTCTGCCTGGAGGCTGGTGTAAACCAGTAACATTAGTGCTTTGCCAGCTGGATAATATTCCTACACTAGATATTATTTCTTGCTCAGGTAATTCAGTGACTGTCCATTCTTTGTTAGAAATGAAGGAAAAGAATCAGCCCAGGCAAAAGGTAATTAATCTTATTAAAACATACCAAAACACAACAACTGGAACTCATTACACTAAAACAAGATTGAGCTTCTGGTCTCAGTTTAATTCCTTGAAGATAAATGTCCAGAAGTAAGCACTTTTATCCCTGTGGCACATTTATTAAAACTCTTAAAAGAGAATCAACAATTGAGAATCAGCAAAAAGTCCAAATAACTAATTTGAACCATGCAGAAGTATTCTAGGTCACCACTAATGAATCTGACAAGGCAGGGTGTAGAAAATTGTGATAAAGTGCATTTGTTCTATATTAAACAAGCAGTCCATTCAGTAACAACTATTTGCGAATATGTCTTAAGTCAAATATACTTTAGTTGAAATAGCAAAATAAAACTAATAACACACAAATGTTTTTCTTTTTACATATCGATTTTCTGAGCAAACTCTTATATTTGTATCTTGCACCTCAGTATTTTTGTGATCTTTTTGGTAGTTACATTAAAAAGTAAAATCCTTATTTTTCACTAGAACCACCCACTTCTCTATATAAAATCAGTAACTACTATTTATGATAGTTTTCAAACTCTGCCTTTAGTATCTGGCTGGTACCTTATTTATATCACACACACATTCTAGCAACTCACTTAAAACGTTGGAAACTTTTTTTTACTGAATTCTGCTGTAACAAACCAACAGTAAAAAATCTCCTTTCCCTTCCCCAGAAGCCATAAAAGATTAAATGCTTTGTAAACCTGATTCTAGGTGATATGGCTCTCAAGTTAACAAAAAAAAATTAACTAGCATATGCACTCAAAAGTAGTTTGTGTTCACTGGTACAGAACCACAGCCATTTTCAGACTACCAGGAACATGTGCAACTACATAAGCTATACAATTATAAGGATGTTCTTTGGAAAGTAATATTTGAAGAGTAACAAAACTCATAGTTTATTCGACCTGCATATAAAACCGTTGAAGTATAATACATTTATCATATTAAAAATGCATCATTAAAATTTAAAAGCAGGTGCAGTTACTCAATAAGCTAATGGTATAGTCTGAAGACTCCACTCAAGATTGTATTTTTGAATTCCCATTGGGATAAAACAGAGAGAGAAAAACAGGGATGGAATTGGAGTGACCTTGCACCAAGGTGTTAGTGCCTGATCCTATGTTTCTGGTAGACTGTGGTTGAGCTCCACTCTGAGGATCTTTAAAGCACTGCATTTTCTGTGCTGTGAGTGGATGCATGCTACAAGCATGAAAAAAAGCAACAGCCAAACTCTACAGAGAGGTATCTGTGGATGACTCTGCATGACAGTAAGCCAAAGGCAGTCTGATGAAGGAATTAATATATATCAACAGGAAAATAATAAAAATTAAAGCAAGTGACAATTTCCCCCATCATTTTGAAGAACACATATATTCACAGAATAAACTCATACAATTCCTGGAGAAGGTGGGTAAGTGAGGGGATTTCCAGTTTTACATAGTACAGAAATTAGTTGCCTCCTCAAAGAAGCATCTGTGTTTTCAAGAAGTTCTGTCTTGTTTTAAGGGTTCCAAGAGAAATTTATTTCATTTAACTATTCAAAACTGTGAGACAATCATTTGTTTGGCTTCACAGATAGAAGACTCTTGTCAGATGGAACACATCACAACTCCCTTTGACTGTGTCTGTTTTAGCCAGGGGTTTGGCACTGTAGGAGCGTGTATATAGATACAGGTAGGTTGGCCGGGAGATTTACATCTCCACTGTTTGAAGTTTAGGATATTCTCCTTTGCTCTGAATTTAATCTGAAAAGAAATTTATCTTATTCAAATCACTCCATGGTGTAAATGGACCCAAGCACAGTAAGTGGGAAATTGGGGGATCCATCTCCAAACTGCAGCATGAGGGCAATGCACCTGGCTTCAGTAGGAAGCACTTTTGGGTGAGTTCCCATTGCAGGCAAAACTTAAGTTGGCTGATTTTGATGATTGTAAAATATTTGTTGCCTTGAAACTTGGAAATATTAGGGAGTTTGTCTGTTCATCTCATATTTTTGAAGGCAAGAAAAGTAGATCTGGGCTGGAGGGACAGAAATGAGACAAACTGATAGTGGTAGGCTATCTACCAGGCAGCCACATTCTTTTCCAGAAAAGAGATAGAGCTGAAAGACTGTGTTGTCTTAAAAACTGCATTTCAGTTCAGGCTGTGCTCAAAGTATTGGTATTTAAATGCTCATGTGTTTTTGAGGTCTGCTTTATTTAAGATAGAACTGCAAGGATGTAGGCCACATAGTGCCAGGTAACATTCATGGATTTATTCATAGATGAAGTTTATAAACAATCACAGAATTTTTTAGATTGAAAAGACCTGTAAGAACATCAAATCCAACCACTGACACAGCACTGCCAAGTCCACCTCTAAACCATGTCCATAACAAGTCCACCACTAAACCATGTTTGTAAGTGCCACATCTACATGTTTTTTAAATGCCTCCAGGGAGAGGATGACCTCACCACTTCCCTGGGCAGTCTTTTCTTATGCTTGACCACTCTTTCCATGAAGAAATTTCTCCTAATACCTAAACTAAACCTCTTCTGGCACCTTGAGGCCATTTCGTCTTTTCCTATCGCTTATTACTTGGGAGAAGAGATTGACCCCCTCCTTGCTGCAAATTCCAGTGGTTGTAGAGGGGCAAGTTCTCCAATTCCCATGGCTCATGTTCAGCCAGCTGTCAATCAGAACCTGCCAGTCCTTTTCCACTGGGCAACTTCCCAGCCACTCATCCCCCCGCCTGTAGCACTGCATGGGATTGTTGTGACCCAAGGGCAAGACCCAGCACTTGGCCTTGTTGCACCTCATACAATTGGCCTTGGCCCATGGATCCAGCCTGTCCAGATCCCTCTGCAGAACCTTCCTACTCTCCACAGATCAACACTTCCATGCAAGTTGGTGTCTGCAAACTGACTGAAGATGCACTCCATCCCCTTTTCCGGATCATTGATAAAAATATTCACTCCAATACTGAGTCCTGGCAAACCCCACTTATGACCAGCCACCAGCTGGATTTACTTCCATTCACCACAACTCCCTGGCCCCGGCCATCCAGCCAGTTTTTTACGCAGAAAAGAGTACACCTGTCCAAGACATGAGTGCCCAGGCTCTCTGGGAGAATGCTCTGGGAAAAGGTGGCAAAGTCTTTAGCAAAGTCCGGGTAGACAACACCCTACAGCTTTTCCCTCACCCACTAAATAATTCCCCTTGTCACAGAAGGAGAGCAGGTCAGTCAAACAGGATCTGCCTTTAATGAACACCTGCTGGCTGGACCTGATCTCCTGGTTGTCCTGTACATACTGTGTGATGGCACTCAAGATGAGCTGCTCCATGACCTTCTGCAGCACTGAGGTCGAACTGGTCTGTCATTCCCTACATTCCTCCTTCAGGCCCTTCTTGGAGATGGGCATCACATTTGCTAACTACCAGTAAACTGGGACCTCCCTAGTCAGGCAGAACTTCTGATAAATGATTGAAAGTGACTTGGTGAGCACTTAATGTCAGTTCCCTTATTACCCTTAGGTGGATCTCATCTGGCCTCAGAGACTTGTGTGCGTCTGTGTGCTGTAGCAGGTTGCTGACCATTTTTCCTTGGATTTTGTGAATTTCATTCTGCTCCTCATCCCTGTCTTCCAGCTCAGTGGGCTGGGAACCCCAAGAACAACTGGTCTGTCAAATAGTAAAGACTGAGGCAAAGAAAGCATTAAATGCCTCAGCTGTTTTCTCAACCTTTGTCACTATGTCTCCTCCTGCATCGAATAAAGGATGGAGAGTCACTTTAGCCCTCTTTTTGTTGCTCATTTCTTTATAGAGACATTTTTAAAATGTTTTTTATATCAGTAACCAGATTAAGTTCTAGCTGGACTTCAGACTTTCTAATTTTCTCCCTGCAAAATTTCTCAACATCCTGAGAGTCCTCCTGAGTGACCTGCCCCTTCTTCCTAAGTTCATAAACTCTCCTTTTTTTTTTTTTTTTAATTATATGATAAATCCTCT
>VWZT01008901.1:822546-845154 GCA_013397055.1 Pachycephala philippinensis
TTGTGAGTTCCAGACAAAGCTCTCTGTTGAGCCAGTTCGGTGTTCTTCCTTGCTGACTGATCTTTCAGCACATGGGGATGGCCTGGTCCTGCATTTTAAGATTTCCTTCTTGAAGAATGTCCAGCTTTCCTGGACTGTTTTATTCTTCAGGACTGCCTCCCAAGGGACTCTGTCAACCAGACTCCTAAACAGGCCAAAGTCTACTCTCTGTAAGTGGCAGTTCTGCTGACGCTCCTCCTCACATCACCCACCAGTCCTTCTCTGTTTGCAAACACCAGATCCAGTCAGGCACCTTCCCTAGTTCACTTAGCCACTAACTGTGTCAGGAAGTTATCTTCCACACACTTCAGGAACCTCCTAATGAAGTGGCCAGCTCTAAATATAATTGAGAAATATGTTTATCTTTTGTTCATTTTTTTAGTTGGCATCTGATAAAAATAAAGAAAAATAAATGCCGCTGTTGACAAAAAGGAAGTGAAGAGGAAAGAGGTAAAAATAAAGAATTTTAAAATATTGCCTCAATCCTTCTGCAGATTATTGGGCATTTTGTCAGTGATCAATGAAATTTTATGACCCCCCAATATTGGCTCAAAAAGCTTTGCAATGTCTGTAAGGCATTATGAAACGTGAAAGTTTTATGAAATAGCAAACTCCCACAGCTTCCAGACACACTTAAATACTGGGGCATTGTGGTGGAAGTCAGAAGCCTCAGTAGGAAATGTGCAAGGAGATTCTGACAAAAAACAGCACAGAACTGTGGGACTGTTCACTGGGTGATGGAAAAATGTATGTCCCTCTCCTGCCTCTTCTGAAACAACTGCCCTCTGTGAGAGAAGGGTTTTTCGGGTCCTGTTTCTTCAAACATGCCTAAACAGGAATGTGCAGAAGTAGTAAATTAAGCACAGAAATACATTATTCATGTATATGTATGTATGCATTACGGAAATTGTCTCCTTCACTGAGCAAAGCTTTGTCTTGGAATTGATATGGATATACACTTTCTGAATGTAGGCCACACAGCATCAGGTTATACTGCTTACAGCACCATCTCACTGTGTAGAGACAAAAAACGAGGCAAGGTGTCACAGACTCAATTTGTACTGCTGAAAAGCAGAGTGCTAAATGCTGCTTAACTGAAACATAACCTGAAGGCCTGCAAAGAAAATTTTTGAGGTGTAAATTCCTTAAACATAGTTGGCACGCGTGCCCCAAACATGAAAATATCTGAGGTATGCACACCTGAAGTACACACAGCCTTACAGAGCATTGACGCATATGCTCTTTCTTCATATAAAAGTATTATGCAAGCTTCAAACTAAATGATGCAATACATTTGAATATGTCAATAAACTTGCACTTTTAAAAGAATACAGCTAACATATCTAGAAAAAGATGAACTCTCAGTATAATTAGAAGTTCAGAAAGATCACTATAATTCAATATGTTACATGGTTCTTGAATTTCACTGGCAAAGTACACTGCAAGTTGGCCCAGAACTCATTACCAGTTTGGAAGTTGAAACTGTCATTCATTTTCTGCCGATCAAACAAGGAAACTTAGTTTGGTATGCTCTTAGGTTTTCTATCAACATAAATGAAATAGTTAATTTTTCAGTATTTGTTGTTCATTATTCACTAAGGAAAATTATCTGTTTTATAATTTATCATTGATGTTCTATTTATGTACCATGAGTGGTTGTCATAGTTTGTTTTTCATCTTTCAAAAATTAAAGATGAACTAGTTCTTTTGTTGTTATCCACAAATGAAAGAAATGAAAACTTGTTCTTCAGGTTCTAAATCTATATGTTTGCACCGATAATATATTTTTCTCAAGAGAAGTCACCTTCATTGTGAACTTTGCCCGGTTCCTGGTTTATTGGGTAATATATTAAATACTATATTTAGGGGAACAGTACATAACTTACTGTTTGATCCAGAAAATTTGCATTATGTCATTAATATATTTTCAATAATGTTGCATATTCAACAGCTTTAAAATATTTTCATCAATGCTTCTCCAAAGTAGAAACAAAGACTTATAGACAAATACCTTTATTCCCAACTCAGTTTTTTTTTTTAAATTGCTATTCCTTTTGACTTTTGAGTCTTGTCCTTACAACAGTTAGTCGTGAAAAAAAATCCACCAGGTGTTCAAATTCGTAAACACAGATAAATTTTGCAGCGCGTACAGAAAAAGCTGATGAATATTCTTACCACAAGCTCATGTCCATATGTTTAGACACTCTCCAACCACAGTACTTTATGTATAGGAAGCTCAAGTTTGAGAATAGTCTCTTCTACGGATGACATTGCAGTGCCTATTCAGGGGCATAGGCATACACAGCCAGGGAAATCTTCAGTGTCTTAAATTATAGATTGTCCACACAAAGCTGGCAGACAAGACACAGAAAGTGCAGAAGACCACATCCTTTCTGACCAGTAGCCAAAGGAAGGGATACCCTGAGGAACTGAAAAGGCACCATCTGTAGCTGTCATTAGGGAGTAAAATCTTTCCTCTCATATTCAAAACAGATCATATAGAGTACTTTGTCTACAAATTACACTTCTACTTCCTAAAACTGTACTCAAGAACAGTTTTGGAAAGATGTGCAAAGTTTTCAGGTGCTTAAAAAATCCCTGCACATACCTGAGTTCAATGAAGAACAAAATACTAAGATCAGCTGTGAATACATCTTCCAGTGACCTACTTTAAATGCATGCAAGTTCTAAATTGCATCATGCCTGTCTTATGTGTGGATGTTATGACGACTGAATCCCAAGGGTAAGGTCAGCCATGTCCACCATCATCATGCTTGCTACAGCCCAACAGTCTGATAACCTGTAGTGTAGCAGGGGGATGCTCAGAAAGGAGAGCCTGAGTGGATCCACGTCTGAATTCCTGTATGAAGAATTTCTGGGAGACTCTACGAAATAAGAAGCCAGCCCATGTGCTTGTATGGCTCCCTGGTGTCTCAAACCGCTTTTTTCATTGATGAGGTGTGAGACTGGGCAGTGACTGACAAGCACTTGGAGCAACAAATGGTATTTTGAGAATAGCACTGAGAGAATGATTTAAACGTGTTTGACAATATATTTAAGTATGGTTGATAATTGGTGATAACAATTGGTGATAACCTTACCAACATGCCTCTTTTCTTTAAGCACTCAACATGTATAGGAGTTAGACATGTAAGTGACTTGCTTCAGGAAATACAGACAAAAGTGGACGTCTCAAGCAGAAAGTGAGTCGACCCCACAGGGAAAAACAATCTGTTAAGAACCCAAAACTCTTGGCAGGCAGCCCAGACCCATATCTTTTCTTAGATAAAATTCCTCACAATGTACAACTGAAGGGAATGTTAAAGGAAATGAAAAACCTGGATTGTGATACTAAAGCTTTTTATTTGAGTTCCTAACTAATTGCTCACAGACATTGTAGTAACAAGTCAGAGCATTTACCTGTGCTTCAGTAAACAGTACAACAGCCACAAGAATAGCATATTCATTAGTCTCTGGGGTAGTAAAATATTATTATCTTCAATTTCAGTGTGTACAGTATCATTTGCAAAACAATTGTATAGTACAGACACAAGAATAATTTTGGAAGGCGTAGAATTCCTTTTTGAAAAATCACAGTACTAACTCCCCTAAGCTTAAGGAACTGGTTTAACTGGGTGTGCAGAAAATTTTCACAACATGGATATTTAAAAAAATAAGTTTAAAAAGATATATTTAATTTTGAATATTTAAAAAAATAAGTTTAAAAGCTCAAGGACATCAAATTCCATACAAGTGTGGAATAAGTTTTAAAATGTCACAACACAAGTTCCAGAGCTCAGCAAAAATTCTGTGAATGCACGAATATCACAATGATCTTTCCCATAAAAATAATTGGCAACAAATGCATCCTAGCAGGTCTCACGATCCCCACGCAATACAAGGCACTATTTGGATTGGAAGTATTGTGTAGTAACTGGGGCACACCCTGTGTATTTATCTGAAATTTCTACACTTACTCACACAATAGATTTTTTTCTTCATAATTATTCGGTATTTTTTTCCTTCAAGGGTGGCTTTTCCCTGCCTTTCAAACAGTTTTTGGTGGACTACATATTAATAATGTTCTGAAATATACAATCTCCTCCAAAGGGATGTGTTGCCCTGAGCTTCGCAGTTCTCTTTGTTGTCATTTCTGTGAGACTTTTCTCACAGGCCTTTTCTGTAAACATAGCCATGTTTTGCTAACCGTGCCAGTTGTTTGCATTCCATTTCTCCTAGGCGGAGACATTTGATGGACCTTTCCTTTGACCAGTGTGATTGAGGGGTGTTGATTTCCCCCTCCAATCCACGGTGATTTCTAAGAACATATATAAATAAACTGGGGCCCAGAGCCCCAGGCTCTTGCCCTCCTTCTCTTCACCTGTGTCCACGTTGTTTTCCCTCGTGTCCGAGTGCGACAGGATGCAGTTACAATCTATAATGAAATAGAGTTACAGACTGTATTCAGCCCCAATGGGCTGAACATGGATTCTCCTGTCCCATTTTACAGTTAAATAATGACTGGACTCCCTGCTAATGAGGTTTTAGAACCCTTTATTTTGTTCTCAAAATAGTTCGCATTTTACAGATTTGTAGTTTTGATGATTACTATAAGCTTTTTGTATTGAAAAATGTATTTTCACAGTTAAGGGATTCTTTTTCATGTATGTAAGAGAAACAGTGGTAGTAAATTCTACAGATCAGTTTTGATAAATTTCTGCGGTAGGTTTTAAACAACAGACAAAGGATAAAATATCTTAAGTAATTTTTGTGTTGATTTTAACTTGCATCATATGTGGCCATTTTTAATAAAACTACTGGTAACATCCAGTTCCATAAGTGAGAGGAACTGATGTACTTACTAACTCCTGTTTCTAAAACTCTGGAGATGCGAAGGGAGGGAGCAAGGAGTATACCTGAAATTTAAGTTGCTCTTGTGCAAATATCTGCTACTCAGATACTCTCTTTTGTTTCAGTTGGAGCTTTATAATGTTTTTGTACTTATCCTTACAGCGACAAGACAAATCATTGCTTCTGTTATATAAATGGGGAATTTAGGCGAAGAGAGGGATAGAGGGATTTGTTCAAGGTCACTTGAGCACTCTAAAATAATGCTGGAAAATGAATTTTTCTAGTCCCATGCTAACAAGTTATTAAATCACATTTCCTCTCAGTGTGGTATTATACTCCAATTTGAATTTGGGGGAGGTTATAGACTACTTTTGCTATTTGTAGCTGAAGGCATGCAGAAGGATGAAAAGGAATGGAAGGAAGATATTAACAATGAAAAAAGGTCTTCTCTTACTGCTAGAAAGAATGTGCTATAAACAAGTTTCATTTCATAATACAGAGAAGGCAGAGCTATCTCATGGCTCAAAGTTTCTGTATGCAACAGAAAAGTATTAATTCCCATTCTCTCAACGATGCCACCAACGTGTGTCAATTTACTACCTTGTAGGAGGCAAAATCCCTTTCAGCCTGGCATTTGGTTATCAGTGTCAGTCTGTCAGTGATCCATGTTCAAAAGCAAGGAAGTAAGTTATGGCAAACATGATTGCTACCTAATAACAAGGTATTTAAACATAGCAGGGCACTTGAAAGCATGTGGGTGTAAATTCACTGAGGGGGCAGACCACTGTTCATTCCACACCTGTTCCCTCCCTTCACAGGAATGAGAAGCCACCACCAGGCTGACAATATATGGGCACGGTGATCCCAAAACCTAAACCCCTTTCTTCTTCAGAGAATCCAAAGCTTTATCAAAGCACACACAAATTTTCCTTGTGATACTTAGTGATGTATTTGCAACAAATATCTGGAAAGCTTTGGATTTGGGAGGAGGAGAAAAGATGTGCAGCCTTGTACATTAAATATTTGAATATGTTTGCCTTTCCTTTGTCCTCTTACCTTACATATGTCATTTGTTTTCTGACAATGTGAACTTTATTTGAGGTCTTGTCAAGCCCTGCCTGTGTTTTTACAAAGACAGAACCATGTGGACACAGATGTGGCCTGTGGATGCTTCTCAGGGGGTTGAGAGGGAGACTGTTTCTCCTCTTTTCCTTAGAGGAGAAACTACACCCATATACTTCAGGTTTGGTTCAGTGATTTAGAGCTAACTTCTGTATTTGAAGAACAAGAGAAAAGGAAAGAAAAATAATTTAGTTCAGTTCTATGAATAACTGGGAGCTTATAATTTAACAGCCCAGTTCTGATCCAAGTAAAACAGTAATTCCCTTGAAGTTGGTGAAATGGTGCTGGATTTACCTCAGGGCAGAATTTGGCCCCCCACTAGTGATCCAGCTATTAATAGCTTTGCATTGAGAAAAATCATTGAATAAAATAATTACCTGTCTTGTCAGTGGAACTGTTCTTTTTTTTTTTTTTTTTAATTTCCTACATAAAATCCTTAGACCAAAATTCAAAGTGATGTAGAATAAATTAATTAATTGGGGAATTAATTGGGCCATGTTGCCTTTTTTAAAACTAAGCTGTGTTTTAGTTATATTTTGTTATGTGCCCAAAGGCTCCTGGGCATGGATGGCCTATAAATACAAATGGATAACATATCATTAAGAATAAAGCTACCACAAAATAGTTTCTCTGTTTTTTCCATACAGGTCTGAGAGCAGTAACAGTGGAGAGGTAGTGAAGAAACAGCTGGGGCTGTGAGAAGATGCTATGGAGAAGATTGTTTTGCCAACAGAGATGACTATGTTTCAACTCATTGTTTTTTCCCTCCTCCTCCTCCTTCAACCTCCTCCCCAGTCCTTCGCTGACTTTTCATCTTTGTTCATGCTTGGCAGCATAAGGTAGCTCCCATTTCCATCCTGCTTGCATTCTCTCTGATGTGATTCCTGCAGGAGCTGATCTCAGGCAACTCCTCCTTTCAGGTTCTTCTCTGCTCTTGGGCCTGAAACCCTTCCTGTCTACTTTGTTTAACCTCAGCTCCACCACACACACCCACAAGTGCGGTGTAGAGCAGAACCACGCAGACCTGCAAGCCCCATCTTTATTTTTCATCCGTCCCTCTCTTTTTTCAGCTATTTGTTTTATTGTTTTTTCAGGCAACATGAAAATATATCTTACGTTTTTAAAAAAAATACTTAAAAAGAATCTTTTGACTTTACCAATTCTTGATGTAAAAACCCACCTGGCATTTTGACAGCAAATGATTAAAAGCCTTTCTCAGTATTTTACAAGCAAATATGAATTTTAACAAGATAACTAAACTTACAGAAATGAAATATTCTATTGTTGTCTAATGCTAAACTAGCTGTCAAGTTTGAGACACTTGCAGTTAGTGTTAGGAATGATTAGAATGAAGATATGTTAAAAAGAAATACAGGCCAGGTTTTGCTCATGTGTTGCAGATATAAAATTCAGATTTATAGACTCTTTGGATGACACCAGCAATAAAGTGGTGATTTTGTTCTGGGGTTTTACATTCTGCTCCACAGATTAGTATATATCATGTGCCTACATTTCTGTTTTAAACATACCAGTTCTCAAAGTACTTGCAAGTTAAGCTATGAGGGAACTTTGCTAAGAATGGGTTGTCAGGAATGCTGGAGTAATTAACTGAAAAAATGATTTTTTGCAAACTTACAAAAAGAGACAGTGAGAGAAAAGAAAACAGGCTTGAGGTGCCCATAGAGAGAGAGAGGCAGAGAGGTCAGGAAGCCAAACAGCTTTCTGAGGAGGATGTGGGAAAGGAGTGAGAGGGATGGACCACTGTTTAAAACTGCATATGGAAGTAATAAAGCTAATGTTTAAATGTAAGGACCTGGATGAACTGTCTGAGGCACACTGAAATAGTAAGAGACAGTGAGACCTCTTCACCTAAGTAGGGAACAGTGAGAGACTATGGTTGAAATAGCATTGATATTCTTCCCTCACAATTGCTCCCTTTTCATGTGCTTTCTAATCACTGTGAAGAATACAGGCATCCTATCTGTCAGTCAGGCCCGTAATCCCAATGTCACTGACAACTAAGGTATCATTCCCCTTCCAGCAAAGCCTTCAACAAGTCTAGCAGTTTCTTGTTGCATGGTACCTCAGCATGCACGTTTTCCACTCACTCGTGTAGCCAGGTACACACTCCTGAGGAGTGGCTGAGGGAACTGGTCTTGTCTAATCCGGAGAAAAGAAGTCTCAGGGAATCTCTACAATTATCTCTCTCTACAATTACCTGAGAGGGGGCTGTAGCAACGTACAGGTCAGTCTCTTCTCCCAGGTAACAAATGACAGGGCAAGAGGAAATGGCCTCAAGTTGTGCCAGGGGAAGCTTAGACATTATATTAGGAAAAATATTTTTCACTGGAAGAGTGGTCAAGCATTGGAACAGACTATCCAGGGAAGTGGCAGAGCCCCCATCTCTTGGAGGTATTTAAAAGACGTGTAGATGTAGCATTAAATATGAATTAGTGGTGGACTTGGCAGTGCTGGGTTAATAGCTGGGCACAGTGATCAGCTGGACACAATGATCTTAGAGGTCTTTTCCAACCTAAACAACCCTGTGATTCTACACCAGAACCTTCTTCTGGAACCTACCAGAAGACAGATTGTTCTCCGGATGTGTTAACTTTTCTGTAGTGCTGTTTTAGTATCACTTCTCTAATTTTGATGCTGTCTTTTTGGCTTATGAATAGCACTGTCTCAATGCCCATGAAAAAAGAATGATGTGGACTGGAAGAGTACCTAGATTCATTAAAATTAAAGTGTTATTTTACAACAGTTTGATTGAACCAAAGTTTGCAAACAGATATTCAGTAATCAGTTACAACTCTAGATATGTTAGTTGTGATTGCTCTGAATGCACCTTTTTACAACGGGATGTTTTGAATTATGTGTTTTCATATAAGTTTCATGTTAAAATGCCAGTCTTGAACAACCTAAGAACTTTGGGAATAGCATTGCATTTCCCAGGTTGTGACACTAGTATGTGAGACAGAGCTTTGAATTTACTTACTCCTTTAAAATAAGTTTTTCTACACAATCATGTAAGCTTATCTTCTCAGCCAAGTTCAGCAACTGGACCAAATGAAAAGCTGTGAGTAAAACACTGTTCCGTGTGTATGGATATGGCAGAATCTCATCTATGAAGGTCAATGTGTTCTCTTTGTGAGCATGCAAAATCCACTGCTATATTTATGACCAAAAATATAAAAACACCTTCATATATTAGACTTCTGGTTTTTCTTGTGTGGCAGTGGAATTCACATTCTGAAGACAGCAAACTGAAGAGATTGGGATGCTGAATGAGTGCATGGCTTAGATACCTAGAAGTCGGAGCGGGGGAGGTTTCACTCATGTAGGCAAGTAAAATCTTAGCCAACTCCATCAACTCTGTTCATGGACTTGTATGCAAAGTACCTCTAAAAGTTAGGCTGAATTCACAAATCTGAGGTTAATTTGCAAATTTTACCCTAAGAAGAGATAGAATCACATATCTCTCTACAGCACCCTACCCCAACATTACTTCTCTGGCTCTAACTTCAGAGCTACTAATACTGTCCCATATCAAAGGAGGCCAAAATGAAAGAGAAAAAAAAAAAAAAAGAAAAAGGAAGTCAAACGGCTCAGTGCTCTCATCTTTGCTGGAATGTGCATATCAGCCATTAACACGTATTTCTTTACAAAACCTGTGATTTTTTTCTGTTTGGGAAAGAGTAAGACCTGTGTAAGAGGAATGTGAGGCACTGTCTTCAGACTAGGTTTAAATTCATACTTGGCCTAATTTTAATTTATAAAATTCCTTTGAGAAACTAAAATTTAATATGAGAAGGTGTGTATAATGTAACTATTATAAAGAAAATCAGACATTACTTCAGTATCCTGTAAGACAGGTTTTTGAATTAAGCAGAATGCATGCAATAAAAATGTAACCAAAATGATTAGCATAAGTAACTGAAAAAATCTGATTATAAGAAGGCAAAGTAGTTTAACACATGACCACATTCATAAGTATGAAATATTATAATTCTATTGTCTATTCTTTCTGTGAAAAGTTAGCTCCTTCAGGAATGTCTTAATGAATAATAAAACTGACTTGATTTTCCCACTGCAGTCAACTTTGCTGTCAGGCTATTAATGATTCATAATGACTGTATGTTTAATAGTTTTATGCCAGATAAAAGCCGTCCAACAGAAGCAAGTAGCCAGTGTCACTTCTGCAGCTACTCTCTTGATATTTTCAGTAATATTGCTAAAAACAATCTCTAAAAATGCAGAACAGCTGAGTTACTGTGGCAAAATGGTTTTAAATCACCCAATAACATCAGTGCTGAAGTCATATAAAATTCTTTATTACATTACCTCTGCTGTAGAAGAAAACACAGAGGACGAGATTGCATGCTGTTCATAAAAAATAGCATATTTTCCTATTCATATCATTTCATATTCTTGTATATTTTATTTTCATAATGCAGTGATTTGGATAACACAACTAGCCAATGCTTAAAAGAGAATAAAATGTGTACTCTGAGAATAGTTGAGATGAATAACACTCAAATCAGTTCTGCACAAGATGATAAACACCCAGACTGCTCTGAAGCTGTAGGAGTTTATCTACTGTATATGTAAATGTTTTTCTTTTCTTTGAGGAAAGCCTTTGCAAGAACAATGTCCTTTAACAAAGGTCTAAAAATGCATGTGAAAACCAAACATAATAACACTGTTATTCTGCCACTTATTAACAGAACAACAGGTCTTACAACAATTAGATATGAATATTGCAAACTGAATTTAATATTAAGCTGTCTTTGAAATGCCACTTTGCAGCAGGTTTTCAAATGCTTAAAGCACAGCGGGAGGCTAACTCCATCTTCAAATATTAAATCAAAACCTTTTTTTAACCTGATAAATCTTTCTGAAGGCAAGTTCTCCTATTCAAGAGAGAATTATTAAACTATCAGGCAAGGAAACTAAACCTTGCAGCCTATTCTTGGCACATGGTATGTACCCACAATGATTAAAAACAATAATGAAAAGGATTAATAACATCTTAGAATAGTGCCTGAGAACATTCTTAACCAAACACAGGGTATAAACTGCTAATAAGTCCAGTGAATTGGAAACAGCACATACTCAAACATGGCCCCACTTTCTCAGCCAGAAATCTCACATTAAATACAAGTCAGTCAGACATGGTTCCAACAGCCAGTTACATGCCATTGAAAAGACCAAAGATCTCTAGATAATGGTAAATTCAAGGACATCTCACTGAAGAACACCATAGAAGAATCGCAAAGACACATTCTGTGCTTGAATACCTGCTCCTAATAGCAGCAGGAACTGTATGCAGTCTTGATATATTTGGCCCATATTAGTGACAGAAACCACTTATTAAGCCATATAAAACAATACATCTCACAGAATTCTGTCCAATCCAATTTTTAATGTCCCAAGTGAAAAAGCTTCCCTTGGAAGATAGCCTAATAGTGACAATTGGCAGGAAATATACCTGGTTATTTTGCCTGCATTTATCTACTATTTTCTTTTCAGCCTTAGCTCAGTTGTGCCAGGACTTGTATCAGACAATTCTTTTCCGGCCCTGACAGTTCCAGGGCATTTTCAATGTGTTATGTTCTTCCTTTAAACATTGCTACGTAAGTTTTCACATTTAGCTTACTAATTCCCACCCCCTCCACCCAATGTCAACAATTTCTTGTTTCCTAATTACTTTGGCACTTTCCAAACTGCAATCCTGATAATGAGATCTCCAGGAAGGAATGCAGTACCATGGATGGGATCACACAGAGTTCTGGTGAAAAGGACTACTCTCTTTATACTCTGTGGTGAGGTGCTTCATTCCAAAACAGACGGCATTTTTTTGCTATCACTTCACATCACAAGTCAATTTCCCATTTAATAATGCTTTCTTCACCCCACATAAATCCTTTCAGTTTCTGTGTGGTATTTGTATTTCAGATTATTTTGTTTGTTAACTCACACTATCTGAGCATGTAACTGACTTTGCTGTTTTCTATCCTAATCTCTCTGGGATGCCTTTTATTGCTCTTCTATCTTTGTAATTAATCCTCTCATTGAATTTACACTATCTTCCAAATTATTAATGTAAAGGTTAGATAGAAGACTGAACCTAAACCCCACAAATATTCCTTAAGACGCTTCCCCATATGAGGGAAAAATGACATCAATTAGTTGTCACACATGTAATTTTCACATCGCTCATTCACATGATAATGGCCCTGGTTGAAAATATTTTTCATGATTTTTTTTTTTTAATATGAAACCAAAATTTGCATGCATTTCATCTAGTGTTCTCTTTTCTTTCCTTTGGACTATTTCCACAGCACCACAATATTTCCCTGTGATTACTCTGCATGTGTGACCTCAAGCAACCTACCATTGTTGTTTCCAGATTAGGAAACAGGCAGGCACATGTCTTGGAGCAGGCTCTGGATTTGCCTCTCAGCTGGTAGCTGCCTCCTCCCAAGTGAGATGGTGCCAACCAAGAGGTTTTTGTTTTGTTTCAGAGAAGTTTTTTGTGCACGGAGGCACAGTCTCAGCTGCACAGCTGTGCTTTTGGTGGCCACATCCTGGGCCACCCAGCTGTGAGGTTGTGTGAGGGCTTCTCCATGTCTGCTTCAGAGTTTAAGGTCACCTGCCTGATTTCAGGCTGGAGCAGAAAAGATGCTCCAACAGCCAACTGTGATCTCACCTGGAGAAAGTGGAAATAATAGCAGCATGTTTTATGTCCCAGGTCACACTGAACAAATACCAATACACAATTCAGCTCATTTTCACGTGATAGAGTTCTTTTGAGAATAGGGGTCTAAGAGCACTCAGGCTTCTAGAAGAGGTGCAATATGGTCAGGATTTATGGCTACACTTGAGGCTCATATACACTAATATAGACTTATGCAATGCCTGTCCCCTAGTAATATTTGGAATTTATAAAATTCAGCCAGCTGCCTTCACTCCAGGAATATCTGCTGTACAGATATTTAATCCCTTCTGATTACAGTATTGCATGCTTATGGATAGGTGCAGAGGCTGGTAGGATGTATCCTTCCCTCAAGTATCCTCTACTTTCTCCATAAAGTTATTAGCATCTCTCATCATAATATCCTTTGCAAAACCTTTGCATTGTTTTTGAGATTCCCTGACTTGGATAAACATATTGAGTATGTTGTTTTCACCTCTCCTTTTTATGTTCTTATACATGTCCTGGACAGTCTCTCAAGAGCTAAGCTTGCAGTTTTCACTTCTTTGTCTCCTTTTGTGTGGTGATCTGAAGCAGGAGTTCATTCTAATAACTTCTTTTTATTTATTTATTAATTGCTAATAACTTTAAGCACAAAAAGTCGCTGTCACAGCAGTCTTCCAACCTGAAACTGTGGCATTGGCACTCTATTTTGACATATAATGTTACTCTCCAGCATCTTCTCTTTTCACATCTCCACTTGAGGGAACACCCCAGATATTGTTTCACTTACAACTATCACTGAAGTCAACTTCAGCTGTGCCCACCATTTCAGAATTAATAAATGCATTACATTTGTCTTGTCTATTTTTTCCAAATATTTCTAAGAACTCCAGTTCATTGATACTTTACATGTTTCCTTGTATTTACATCTTCCTCCACTGTGTGAGAGTGGATGCACTATGATTCCTTGTAAAAATCAGATCTGATTTTAAGACCACCATGCCATTTCTTCCTACAATCAAACCAAGCAAAAGCAAATAATAGAGCAGTCTCAGAAACCCCAGATTTGAACAAGTTTATTTTTCACTTATTTGCTTAAATTAAAGTCTAAATAAAGCAAGCAAGTTTCTTACTCCTCTGTAAATATTTTGTTGACCTTTTATAGTCTTTAGTGCTGATCTATCTTCTTACCAACTCCTAGTATGGGAAGGAAATCATGCCATCATTAGGATTTGTCTGTTTTCAGGTCTATTTTAAAATTCCTGAACTTGTTCTCAGTATATTCCATAAAGTCAAGTGTGTCTGAGTCGTTCTGGAAATTCCCTGGCATTATTTAGGAAACCTCTCACTTTTATTATAACATCATTAGATGGATATCTGGAGGTGGATGACGCTACCCTTTCTTGCCTGAACCCCAATTATTTTTTTATATTCTGAAGTGCCACCAAAAGGATTGAATACTTATTTTCTTGTTTAGTGTTTCTCTTTAAATTATTTTGGGGTTCTATTGTCTAACAAGGTTGTCTCAATGCCATTACTTTTTCAATGGCAAAATGCCTATTGGAGTAAATAAGTTTAAAACGTTCTGTATGTGATCTCTTAAGTTCCCTTTTCTGGGTCTCCCATCTCTTACTTCTTGACTCAATACCTGTCTTAATGCCTTTTGGTCGTCATCATGCCATTTGCCTGGTTTACCTGCCTTCATTCTTCAGCAGTCTTGTAAGTCTCTAAACAATTCTCTCAAAAGAAACCAAATAACAGATACAAGTGAGGTTGACATTCATGTAATTTAACTTTAACTCATCAAAAAGTTAGGCATTTAGCCTAAGTGAACTGTCTTAACTTCCTCTGTTGTTAACCCAGAGATAATGGTATTTCCAGCCCATGGTATAATCCATACAAGTTTCTAAACAAGATGGAATAAATCAGGTTCTAAGGAGATTTGCTCTCCACATGTCTAGTTCTTTCCATTACTTTTGAGACAGAATGGATACTGACTATCTAGATGCCTCCCATACAGACAGCTGAATTTAGAAGAGAAACTTTTATACTTCCCATGTTCCCTAAAATCTGAAATTCAACCAAACCCACTGTATCAAGACACATACATGTTCTCTTGTGCCTTTGAAATCAGCTGTCATTTGACAAAGGTTTTAAGAAAAGGTACACAGTAGAGGTGCCATCTGCCAGATGAACATCAGCATTCGTTAATTCACCTTTGGAGTTCTCATTATTTTCCTCACTTCTAACACCCACTACCAGTCTCCTGGAAGTAGGACATCTGGCAACAAGGGGGGAATGTTAAATCCGGGATAACACACTGGTGAACAAAACTAGTATGGGAATGGGGGTAATAAACATTTTGCTTTCTTTTTTTTTTTAATAAATCTCAGTTAGTGTGTTTTGTGTCATTTGTGGTTATGACTTGGAGCATGTGAACCCACAGTTCCTAAAGAGTTTAATATTTGGTAACTGTTAGCTGTGATGGATTTGACACAGGCACCAGTCATGGAATTTACCTGACTGGGAGACATGAGTTACAGCATTTTGGAATAGAGAGATCTTAAGGCATAAATCTTCTGTATCCTGGATGATTGTTTCAACAGCCTGATTATCACATATACATGAGTAGCATCATAACAGTTTTTAAAAAAAATGAAATAGTAATTCAATTGTTTGTAAGTGCTTCTCATAGTGTATAACTGTAACCATTTAGGAGCTGAAGACTACATGAATAGCTTTGTCTAAATGTCCTTTTACAGTGAATAGAAAAAACCATCCAAAATACAATTCTCTGCAGATGCAGCACATGCAAAGTGAGATGAATCATCTTTCAAGGATTCTCTGTCCACCAAATATGAAAAAATCCAACTTTTAAACTCCCTCAGAGTTAGAGGAATAAACACCATACTACAAAAAGCCCCACCAACAAACAAAGAAGAACCTAGATGTCCAAACAGGGCAGGTAGTTTTGTGCTTACTATTTGTTTCATGTACACATGCTTTTTAGGACTGTGAAAAGGCCCTTTAAACTAGAAGAAAGTTTTCATGTATCTTTCACATGTTGTCTGTTGACTGCCCTGGAAATCCTCCTTCACAGTGGTTTTATCACAGGACTCTTCCAGCACAATCTCCACCAAGTCTCTGTTCCTGTCTAGGAGCAGCCCCTGAAGTTTTTGGCCTTACAGAACCCAAGACAAAATACACATAATGCAGGTGGTGCTCCACATGAGCAAATGGAAAGGTTAAACAGTCATTAGGTAGTGAAGTAAGCCTGTTACAAAGCTCGTGAATATTTCAACAATACCACTCTATCCAAGTGGATCCTCTGTTCAGTCCAGGTCAGCTGCCAGCAACCACAAACCACATGAAGGGAGGAACCTGCAGAAATCAGGTATCACATAAGGACAGCCACTGGGAAAGAAAGTCCTCACTTGCCATGATCACAAGCCTTATCGAGGTTAGAGGCAGAAAGAACAACACCAGTGATTGGCACAAATTCTCTCTTTCTCTTTTCTAGTGTATCTCCTTTGGATCACAGCTACTCCAAACACTGTGCTGCTGGTGGAAAAATGCAGGTGCTTAAGAAAGGAGTGAGCGTCAATACAGACATCTGTTTGGTTGGGTCTCCTGGAAGATCCATATAAGCCACCTGGAACGCAGAGCCAAGCCTTGAGCAAACATTTCACTGAGGCAGCTAAGAGACGTCTAGAGATTCAGTACATTGGACTGAGAAATATCCTTACCTCAGCAACATTTGTTTATAACTTAGGCATAATGTGTGATGCAGCTTCTGAGCTGTGTGATTTATCCAAACATCTAAAAGAAAGACATAACATTGCCAGAAGCTTATTCTGGGGTGTCAAAGCAGATTCAGGTTTTTGCATCAATGGCTGACAATCCCGGCTCTTCCGCTGAAGAGGCTGTCAGTGCTTTTCAGAACATGTTCTCAAAAAAAATAAATCTCTGCACCAGGGGAAATGTCTTAAAAGCAGTTACGGAGAATTTTCATGGAGCCTCGAAAATAACATATATTGCAAAATGCTGTTCACAAGAGCATTGAAAATTAGCACTGCTCTGTATAGAGAAAATCACGCAATGTGATTACATACCTCTTGATAGGAGGTGTCAGCTCTTGTGTTACGGCCAAATTCTAACCTGTGTAATTACCTTCTGCTTATCTAAATTCCCCTCACAGTTTCAGCTGAATAAGAGCTATTGTTTTGCTTCACACCCTAAAATGCTGAGAAGTGCAGTGTTAGTGTACTTGTAACCAGAGGTGGCTGCATCTTGGTCATTGGTTTTGCAAGAATTTTCACTTGCAGAGAATACTGGACAATTTATCACTGTATAGAAACTCGATGTAGAATTTTTTCTAACACTGGAAGTGGGAGAACTTGTAGTTCAAGGAAGTCACTACGAGGTGGAGAGCTTAAAACTCTTGATGTCTCTCTAGGAAACGAGAGTTACATACATATATACACACACATAAAATTAATAATTCATATAATATGAAATATATGTCTCCTATACATCATATATTCTATATGCATTCAGGAAAAAATCAAACTTGTTTTTTTCTAAAATCTTTTCCTTGAAGTAGACTAAAAAGTAATAAGGAAACGTCTATGTTTTTCACTCTATCAAAATTTACAGCTCATGTTTGCAAAATTTGCAAAGCCTTTCAGAGTTTTCTGCTGCTATACAATTGGCTAAGTCAGAAATGAACAGATGAAACTGTATATACCGCTGGGCTTAATATAGAACTTTCTAAACAAAACAAGCATTTATTTTTATCAGCAAGAATGCCAAAGTTACTTATAGCTGTTTGTAGCCCTTCACTAATCTTTTTTTTCTGAGAAGAGACATTTTGCAGATGCTTAATTTGCAGTAGTGACTTGAAGTAAGCATGTGTAAATACAAATCCTTCAGATAAATAAGAAATTTGATTTCTTAATGTTATTAAAACAAAAGAAAAAAAAAAGAGAGAGTGCAATGGAATCTGGTAATAAACAACAAACAAACAAACTTGGTTTTGTAGTCATGTCAGGTACCTGGGGTCAGGTCTTTTTTCTCCAGTCACTCCAGTCTTCTGACATCTGGCAACAAATTCCCATTTATACATACCTTTGTACTTCATCCCGTTTTCTTTAAAAATCAGAGTTTATTTTTCTGTTCAAGTTCAGAAAGGCCAGAGGCTATCAGATGAAAAAGATGTATGGGAAAAAAAGTCATCGATCATGGAAATAAAAATCCTTATGGAAAAAGAGCCTTTAGAATGCAAAAATAGCCTTTGTTTTGGCATCTCAGAGCTTAACCTCAGTTTTAGCCATTACTTCCACATATTTTTGAACTATTGCCATGTTGTTTGGAATCAACTCTTTTTAATGCATAAAACCAGCCTAGGTTTTCCTTGAAGGAAAGTAGCCACACAAAGTTTTGGAAACTGAAGTAATTATCTAAGATCTACCTTAATGCATTTAACACAATGGCAGAAAACCTCAGAATTACGAGGTTTAACCTGTGAAAGGATTGCTTCAAAGTTCAAATCATATGGACTTTCCTCCTCACACAAGTTGTGGACACCACTGTTCTGGGACAGAATTAATGCTATGTGAACTTCATTTTGCCTAACTACATTACCCAAATCAAATTAAGTCAAGTCTCTAAAGAGAAATTTAAAACTTGACACATATTCTGCACTTGACTTTGTTACACAGTTGCATTTGTTAGTAATTAAATGCTGACAGGACCATCTAATTTAAATGCAAAGGACGAGACTGCAAGTAGTCACCAAAAGTGCAAAAAGAGAAAGAAGAAAAAAAAATATTTCAGTACATTTAAACATATTAATTTAGAAACAAATAAGCTACTATATGAAGGCCGTTGCCCTGTAACTGTCACAGAAACTAATACATCTGCAATATTGTTTTGCGATCTTGTGTAACAGCACAATCCCTCCCATTTCTTCCCAGAAAAGCCAACTTCAAGTGGTAGGTTTGATTTCCTGGTTACACCTTCCTGAGACACCATAATAATGCAGCCATCGAGTGGAAGTTCTTATTAATTTGTAGCTTATTCTTAGCCTTATACAGCAGAGATAAAGCCCAATGACTTTCCAGCTTATACACATGCTGAAATGGTTCAAAATGGACCTATTCAGATTCTTCCAGTATCATAGAATCATAGAATACTTTGGGTTGGAAGGGACCTTAGATATCATCTAGTTCCAATCCTCCTGCCATAAGCAAGGAACCTTCCACTAAACCAGGATGCTCATTGGTCCATCCAACTTGGCCTTGAACATTTCCAGGGATGGAGTATCCACCACTTCTCTGGGCAATCTGTTCCAGTGCCTCACCACGGTCACAGTAAAAAATTTCACCATAAACTTATATACGTAATCTCAGTTAAAAGCCATTCCCCCTTGTCCTGTCACTACATACCCCTGTAAACAGTCCCTCTCCAGCTCTTTTGTAGCCCTCCTTTAGGTACTGAACGGCCTCAATTAGGTTGCTCCGGAGCCTTCTCTGCTCCAAGCTGAATAGTCCAAATTTTCTCAGCTTTTCCTCATAGCAGAGCTGCTCCATCCCTCTAAACATCTGGGTGGCCCTCCTCTGGACTCGCTCCAGCAAGTCCATGTCCTTCCTGTGCTGGGGACCCCAGAGCTGGATGCAGCGTTCCAGGTGGGGTCTCACCAGAGCAGAGCAGAGGGGCAGAATCCCCTCCCTGGCCCTGCTGCCCACCCTGCTTTGGATGCAGCCCAGGATACAATTGGCTTTCTGGGCTGCAAGAGCAGTAGAGAAGCTCTTCAGCGCATTCCCTGCCCCACACTCTGAATTTTGACAAAGGAGTGGTTTTTCTAGAATCCTTTAACAATAACAAAAACTGCCTGCTAGAGCCCATGTTCCTAACCGGCCATTGGTTAGGCTCCAGATCCTGATTTTTCCTTCACACACCTGACTATGTGTGAATGTGCAAAGTTAATGATATTCCTGCTAGGCCAAACCAGGAAAGTAATTTTATTTAAATTCAGTTCACAAGCTGTAACATGTTTCTTTACTTTACTGGAAATATTATAAGGATAAATAAATTTAAAATTTGTGAGATGCTGAGAATGCACTTTGATAAGTTCCAAAGAAAAAGCACTGAAATAATCTGTGTGTACGAACCACTGCTGACCAGTGTTTCTTATAGCACTCAAATATCACCCCAGGACAGAAAAAGAACTGGACTACAGGTAAGGAATTCTGTGTGCAAGATACCCTTTGCTATTCAGCAAAGCTCTTAGGCTCCTGTGAGTGTTCTCATTCCCATAGTCTCTGTAAGGTCACAGTGGTTTTACACAATTCTTAATGATGGTTTCCTAACCAAAGCAACCTCCTTAGTATCTCAGACTGATGGGTGGGTTGTGATTTAGTAGTTATGGGTTTCAGCAGCACCTAAGTCAAACACTGTTTATTGCTTACAGTTGCTTTTCTATTAAATGGAAAATTATACTCTCCCAAAAAGACTTAAGTTACTGGCTTTATTTCAACATGGTACTGACTGACATATGCCAATTTACTTGTCATCATATTCAACATGCCACTATTAACATTTCCTAACTGATTCAGAATTTTTATCACAAAACAACTTTTAATAGCAACTCCTTAGGGCTATGAACATGTTTTTATTACGTGATAGGATAAAAAAAAGAAAAGAAAATCCATATTTATTCATTATCATGTATATAATTTATGTTGGGTAAACTGGAAAATGCTTTCAAGAATCAACTAACATGAAAAGCATATTTGATAAACATGAATCCTTTTTATAATTTATGTTCTGTTTTTCCATGTTTCTGCAATATGTTCTGACTTAGGCTTTGTTATGATTTAAATAGAAAGAATTTTTTAAGCAAATAGTACAAAACTTTATCAAGTTTTTATCTCTAAAAAGACAAGAAGGCATTAAATACATAACTGGAAACGTTCAGAATTTTAGCTAAAAGCACAGGGAGTGGAAAGTGGATATACCCTGTTTCTGGGTTTCAATATTGGAAAAGAGGGACTGTATGTGCACTCATTTATTAAGTTTCTAATCTGTCAGCCACATACTCAGTGCATCAGCAAGTTGTTAAACTCCTAACTTCCAACTGCTTTCAATTTAAGAACAACAGATATTTAGAAGTCTCAATTTAATTTCTTTTTTAATATGGAAGCAATGCACAAGTTTTTTAAGTCCGTGAAAAACATAAAAGCAGAGGAAGAATGAAAGCACTTGCAAAAAGCCTATACACTTGCATGTTATCATTCTTGTAAGTGCTTCATAATTTGTGGAAACTGAAGTCTTGATACTTTGTTCATACCTGGGAAGAGAAGGAACAGTTTCTTGTGTTTAGCAGTCCTTAGGAGCAGCATTAACCCACTTGGGCTTTATGTCAGGTTAGTGGAACACCCCGAAGCAGCCACTGTCAAGCCCCCTGGAGTGGCTGCTCCGTGTCACCTCACACCCAGCAGTGTGCAGCCAGCCAATGACCACGCAAAATATTAGCAAGGTCATAGTAGTGTAACACACTCCTATAACTCAGAGATTACAAAAGACATTAAAATTCTGATGCCCCATTCATAAGGAAAAGATTGTAATGAGAGCAGAGAATGGCACAACATTAATTCATTGTGTGACAAAGAATATAATGAGAATGGGAAATAGTACAAACATAACTCATTCTTGTTACAGCTTTAAGATTGTAATGTCATGGTTCATATCACATACTTAGGAAGAAAGGTATGGTAGAAGAAGTGTTGCAGTATTAAACATAGCTAATCTGAATGCAGCACACATTACTATAAATGCAATACAATAAAAAATTTTGAAACATTACTTAGAAATGGTTTGCTAAAAGTGTTATAATTTCTTTGTACACTTTGTTAACAATTTATTAATGCTGTAGATATGAAGGGCTTCATTGTGTGTGTGCAGTTATTAACAGAGCTGTCCTCAAAATCTTTCCACTCTTGTATGTCTTTAGAAATCAATTATAATTAAAAATAAAAATATTGAGGACAGTAACTGTGTCTCTTGTGACACACATTACGAATCTGAGAAGACACAGGCAGTCATGTTTAGTCATTTTGTCTGATATAGTGGAAAGAAATAAAGCCATAAAACAAGTAATGCATTTACCTCCTGGAATTATTGAATAACTTTTGTTATTGCTCGTCTACCACTCATTCAGTGATGTGTAATATCCTACCTAATGTAGTAGACTTTATTGAAACATTTAACTGATAAGACATTAAAAAATCTTTGACCATCCATCTGAGAGTTTGACAAAGCCCAAAGCAACTTGTGTCATTCATTAAGCTCTATGCAAGATCACCAAATCAATGCATTTTATTTTGCTTTTAAAAGTAAAACATTATCTTTGTGGTTACTTCCGTTAAACAAAAAAAGGAGAAATGTTCTCAAAGACACTACAAAAACATTTAAACTCAGGGAATGTTGTTCTGGAGATGATCTTGTCCAACTCCCCAGCTCGAGCAGGATGACCTACAGCCAGTGGTTCAGGGTGTGCCTGTCGCCTCTGCTGCCATGACTAGGCACTACTGAAACAAGCCCAGCTCTGTCCTTCTTGCCCCCTCCACTCAGGTATTTATGTACTCTGGTAAGTTTCCCTCCCCGCTTTCTTCAGGCCAAACAGGCCCAGCTCTCTCAGCCCTTCCTCATGGGAGAGATGCTCCAGTCCCTTTGTCATCTCCATGGTCCTTCACTGAACCCTCTCCAGTGCCTCCGTATCCCTAAACACAGTACCCCAGGTGTGACCTTGCCAGTGCTGAGTAGAGGTCACCAGTACCAAGTAGAAGAAACATCAAAAAGAATTTGCTTTTGAATTAAAAAAAAAAAAAAGAAAG
>VWZT01008901.1:845493-985970 GCA_013397055.1 Pachycephala philippinensis
AGGAAAAAAAAAAAAAGAAAGAAAAAAAAAATCAAAATATTTTACCCTTGAATTAGAAGATCTACCATTTTTCAGCTAAAAAGGTCAAGGCTTTGAACTGGATCAACTAGATCAGGGGTTGATATGACCCACTTATGATATTACTAGCAAATTTAGAGAGATATATTCTAATACAAATAAAATCTAAGTTCTTTTTCTTTCTTCTAAAGTAAGAGGTAAGATATCAAAAAAAAAAAAAGGTAAAATGGTACAGTGTGGATTAAACTTAGTTTATTAATTTGTTTAAAAGATAATTTCTTCTTGAAAATCAAAGCTCTTTTTTTAGTAATTTGGTTTAAAAAAAGGAAATTTTTTTATGCAGTTACTGCTTTTTCTAATCTTGGTGGATTTGTTTGATTCTGTATTTGTATAAATAAGTAAATTCCAAAAAACGGCAAATGAGTTTTTATGGTGTTAGTTACATTTTAGTATCCACATTACTTCCAGGTACATTGTCAAAATGAGATAGGTGTAAAGACCATGAGCAGAGGAAAAAATGTGATTGTGTGAGGGATGTTATGACAGTTCTGTATGCATAATACATGCTTCCCAGGAGGCAATTCTGCATCTGTTACATATATTTATGTATTTTTACTTGTAGTTTTGGAGATATTTAAGATTTATGGTGATAGATTCGATCCCCTTAAAGACAATAAAAGGAAAACATGCAGCAAGGGTACGATTTTGTTAGTGAGTGAAGTGAGCTGGGTGTGAAAGTTGTGCACCTGGTAGGCTCTGTGAAGGTTAAGGATTTTCTGTTCTCAACACTTAGTAGCATTTCTGCAGTGGTTTTCAAAATACTCTCAAAACAAACCTCTAATAGATTTGATCTATGTGCAGCTAAAGTATGTTTGTGTTCATTATAATGACTGAAAGAGGGTAAGAAAACAAATGCTAGATGTTAAAGACTAACACAGGAATGATGAAGACATTTTGTGAGTGAAAAGAAAAATCCTGAAGTCCCAGGGAATGAAGAAAGTGATGATAAATGAAGACAACAACACAAGGGTAAAAAGACAGAAAAGATAAAATGGCTAAAGAGACAGACAATTTTAGCATGTCTAGCAGGTCAAGAAACAACTCACTGTGTTGTACTGTAATGACATTTCCTGACCATTGAATTTTCTATGAAGAGATAGATGAGCCTTCTACTGCCTTCCATTACACAGCAGGTATTTTTTAGTCTCTGTTATACAGGAGATTTCAAAAACCATCTTCTTAGAAAAATCCTAGATACACTTGGAGGACAAAGGATAATGTATTTGCAGTTTAATTTTGACTCTTTGAAACAGTGACTTTTGTCAGCCTTCTTCGAGCATTAGAAGACTATCTACAGAAAGAAACAAATAGAAAGGTGTGCCTCAGGGCACAAACCAGAAAGAGGCTTCGACATTCAGATGTATGTAATTCTACAGTTGCCTTTTGTATGGTTTTGAAGCTTCTTTGAAGACATCTTATATTGGTCCCTCTCAGACACAGGCTATTACACCAGGTGAACTCCTTGTCTTTCCTGGTATTTCATTTATTATACATAAAGTTAAGAAAAACCCCAAACTCCAAAGTTTAAAAATAGGGAATGGAGGAAACCCTTAAAGTGAAAATATAAATCTGGCAATATCTCCTTCCAACTGTAATATTTCAAAGCCATTTTCATTTACGTGAAGAGCCGAAGAAATGGAAATTCTTTATGGAATATAAGATATTCCACAAAAGTTAGCAAAGAAGTTATTGCTACTAATTGCGTGATAAAAAGCATATTTTCATATACTATCAATAAAACCATCTCAGAACTCATATTTCTCTTAGCTGAAATGAAGTCAAACAGTTACCAAATGTTTCTCTGTAAACTAAATAAAGAATGTAAAAGAGATTTATATTAAAATATAGCATGAAACATCAATAAGGTTGTAGTGAAATAAAAAATTACATTTACAAAGAATGTATGATTACCATGTTGTATTTATTGAGCTCCAGGAGCTTCGGAGTTGGACCTGTGTGAACCTCATTAGGTTCAATAAGGTCAGGTGCAAGATTCTGCACCTGGATCAGTGCAACCCCAGTGCCAATACAGGCTGGGAGATAAAGGGAGAAGGGCTTGTGGGTACTGGTGGATAAAAAGCTGGACATGAATCCAGAAAGCAAAATGTATCCTGAGCTGCATCAAAAGAAGCATGTCTAGCAGGTCAAGGGAGGTGATCCTGCCCCTCTGCTCCAGGCTCATGAGACCTCACCTGGGGTACTGCATCCAGCTCTGGGGTCCTCAACCTAAGGAGCACATGGACTTGTTGAACTGGATCCAGAGAAGAGCCAAAAAAAATGATCAGAGCTATGGAGCTCTTCTCCTATGAAGCCAGAGTGAGAGAGCTGGAGTTGTTTGGTCTGGAGAAGAGAAGGCTCCAGAGCAACCTTATTGCAGCCTTTCAATACTTAGAGGGGGCCTATAAGAAAGATGACAAATTTTTAGTAGGTCCTGTTGCAATAGGACAAGCGGCAATGTTTTTAAACTGAAAGAGGGTATATTTAGACTAAAGAAGAATAATTTTCGTATGATGGTGGTGATAGAACACTGAAACAGGCTGACCCTGGAAATATTCAAGGTCAGGTTGGACAGAGTAGTGAGAAACCTGATGGAATTGAAGATGTCCCTGTTCCTTGCAGGAAGGTTGTGACCTCTAAAGGTGACTAGGTGACCTTTAAAGGCCATCTCCAATCCAAAATATTCTATGACTCTATGATTATCAGTTCAAATTTCCTGTACCAATCTACCCTTAGTTTTTTTCAGAAATTGGACGCAAACAGAATTTAAATAATAATATATAGTATTGCAAATAAGAAAATGTTTGGAACTACAAAAAACAAAATACCAACATTAGACAGCCAAAAAGACATTAGATACATCTGTGAGTCATAGACTAGTATGCTATTTTGAGTTGAGATAGAAATTTACTTGCACTTTTTGCAAGCTGCATGTCCTAGACATTGACATAAATCTAGTTCAGTGTAATTTTATCGTTAATAAGGGATTTATGTCAATGCTTATTTTATCCAAACAGGTAAATTCACAAATATTTGAGGTGAAAAGTTGAGGGGGAAAGGTGGAGAGAGAGAAGAACATCTTTACAGGTACCTCTTAATGAAATTTCTGCCCTTCTCAAAAATGTAAGTTTTACTAAGATGCTTAGGCATGCTTCAGCAGAAGCCCTAAAAAGTCAGATATCTTTACACAAACTATTTTTGTGGCAATAAGAGTTTAGGTCAGCTTACAGTAACTGAACAATAGGGATAATAAAGGTTTGTTTTTTCTGTGCAGGTATTTTGTTTGTTGGTTTTGGTTTGTTGGTTTTTTTTTTTATTTTCCTTTGCTTTAGGCATACTACAAAAAATTAGCATTTTCTGAAGGTCCAACGTATTTTATTGTAGGTGGGTCGAAAGACTCCTTTTACCCATTATGGTAGCTCTATAAGCAAATTAAAGTTAATTTTGTTACTTTTCAAACTTTTATTTTTCCTGCATTTTTGTTAAATTGTTCCATTCATCGGTAGAAGATAAATTAATGTGTTGCAGTTGAAGACAGCTATTTAAGTGGTTTAAACCACATGCTTAATTGGCATGTTAAAAGTTAAAGAGTCAGAGTCAACTCCAGTACATAAAAATGTATAAGCACATAAACTATGGCACTCTATTCCAGGGCTCAAGAGGCATCACGCCATCCACTTCATTAATCAAGGGTATGCCCCAAGTTTCAACACTTGGTGATTTACAGGCATCCTTCGTACATGCTCAACTATAAGAAGATACAGGTCTCTCTACAGTGGAGCAAACTTACCACACAGATATCAAATTTGAGACTAATTTAATAAGCTCTTTTGCTTATTTTAGTAGTTGCATGGTTTCCTGTCCTAATCAAGAATGGGGCTGTTACTTCTGATATAGTTCAAGCCACAGAAGAGAAATGTAATTCTAGTACTCAGAATAATTTTATCTTTATTATAGTCAACGGTATCAATTATGAATGGCTCCTTATGAAGGAAGACACCTATTCTTTAGAAAATGGATTAACACTGCACCTGATTAGGAATCAGTGCAATGTTCAGGAGACAGCAAACAGAAATAAATTACTGCGGATTCCTGGGTTGAAATCTACTGGTGCCTCAGGGGTGAAAGGCTGTCTGAGGGAAAAACTGAACAGCAATGGAGAGTTCTAGTAAGAAGAAAGACAGCAGGGAAGAAGTGGAGGAGAATGAAAAAAAGAGGTAGGAAGGGAGAGGAAGAGAAAACGGAAGAACTTTTCCATCTGTTCCTTTTAAATCCTCCCCAGAACATATAATCGTGTTCAACAAATGCTATTTTTAAATTAAAGGGCCATGAATCACTTCCAAACTCTTGTATTCATGTTTGTATCATCAAGTGTTCAGAATACTCTAAGGGGAAAGTAAAGAATTATTCCCCTTCCTCAGTGTCCATGGCAAGATAAGTGTAGCACACTATAGACAGGAGTAGGAGACCAGGACCCTGTGGTGTGCTCTGGGTAGTCAGGAGATGATCCACGTGACTTTAGTTTTCAGTTCCAGTGCAAAACATCCTGCCATGGACTAGCTAACTCAGAAGTATAACACAGTCCAACCTCGAGCTAAGAATATGTTTTATTTACCAGCTTAAACAGTATCCTGATGATATTCTTTGTCTTCTTGCAGAAGCTGTACAGTTTTCTTTGCACTCCCCTGTTGAGAGAGGGAATTGACTTGGAGGAATAGAAATCCTTGCTATGGCACAAGGCAGACAAGGCTGAAATCTTTCATCTGGTCAGGAAGTGCCCTACCGACTGGGTACATCTGTCCAAAAGGAAACATGATGTTTTTAAGTAAAAACTATGTCACCATCAGTAATATGTGTTTGAGATGTCCGAAAGAGGTAATATCAGTCTAATCTAATAATTAGGCACTGAATCACTTGTTAGAATATTTAACTATTTTATTTCATAACTGTTTCACACAGAAATAATCTTTAGAACTTTAACCACTAGTCTTGATTCCCTGCTCTAGTCCAGCAAAACCTATTTTCTTAGGAGCTTGGCATTACCCTCCTTGTGAGTGTATTTTTAAGCTGCCTTGTCTTTTACCTGCACTGTGTGGAGAGGGTAAATTTGAATTCCTGGTCTCAGGGATCTGGAGGGAGCTATTTCCATATTTAGTGCACTGAGCACCAAGTAAAACAGACAGGTTTTTAGAGGTGAACTGCCACCAGAGCAAAGGCAGGGCTAGTTGTTTGGCATTGGTAACTCATGTGGCCTGTTGCTTTACATCTGATTGGCAAACATTGACCAGAGTTTGTAGACTACAAAGACTGCGTTGAAAGTGGCTAGCACTGCTGTAATTAGGAAAATACAAAGCACTGCACTAATCTCTGAGCAGCTACTGAGTGAATAGTCAGTCTGCCTAATATAAGCCCCAGAATCAGATGTCTTCTTAAAATCCATTAACATAGAATTCCCTTTAGAACTGTGGTTAGTTTCATCAATTCATGACTTTATGAGCTAGCCAATTAATATGAGTGATATCCTGACTTCCGCTCATAAAAACAATCTCTCTCTAATGCTAGTATAATTTGGAGATATAATACTCAAAGAAGTAACTTTCTGAACAGTGAGGATGGTACTCTATAAGAGCTCATATACCATTATGCAAAACCTGGATCACCAAGGCAATGAATATTCTTTTTGAAGACTTACACTGAATAGCACACACCAAAAATATGTAGAGAAACACCTACACTACGTACAAGAATCAGCATCTTTTAAAATATTTGATGAGTTATTTTCTTCAGACTCAAAAAGAAAGTAATAACAGTGATCTCCACTTTCTCTAGCTGTTGCCATAATAGTTTATGCATAGTCTTTTACAGAGGACCAGATTTGTTCCAAAGGCAGATACATTCACTTCAGTGAGAGTCACATCTATTTATTCCAAAAGTAAATATGACATTGAATGAATCAAATCAACAAAGGTATAAAATTATAGTTATTTCAATTGAGGCCCTAGATATGATAATCACAGATCTTTTAGAATGCATATTAATTGTATTGTCATTGTTTTTCATAGTTTCCAATTATTTTGTGAGGGATCTCAAAGTGGGGCAGAGATCAAAGCTATTAGAATATCAATACCAATCAGCATTGCTGATTCTTTCTGTTTATTTGACCTTTAAAGTAAGTAAGATTTCCTTGGAAAAAGTAGAAATGTTCATATCACTAGGCAGATTCAGTGGTTTTAGTTTTATTGAATTTCCTCAAACTATTTAAACTATTTATTTGATATAATTTAAAAGTAAGGACAATCACAGCCTGAAGTGATTTTTTATTTTTCCTTTGTGTTTTTCTGTGGTTTTAGGGATTTTTTTAAGTTTCCATTTGATTTAAAGTCATTGTACTTCCTTGAAATGAGAGCTTTGGTTTTTTGATTTGGGAGATAATACCAACATTGACATTAGAACATAACTTGCAAGAGAGAAATAAATATGATTAAGAGGAAATAAGCATCTGCTTCTTTAAAATATAATATGTGTGCCATTGTGCCATGGACAGTCATTTTAAGAAAAACCATGAAAAATAACAGATATGTTTCACAACCTGATTATTTTAAACCTGTCACATATAGGTATACAGATGTCTTTAAATTTGCATGTATGATGACTTCACCAAAAGCAGTGACAATATATGCCGAGACATAATTTGGAGTGTCTTTACCCTATCACCTTTAATAGGACTTTTAACACGGATCCCCTGTCATTCTTTAATGGAGATTCTGATGACAGGACACCACACACCTAGCCTGAGTACCTCAGACACATGAGGCCTGGGGAGGTGGTTTGTACGATTTCCTACAATACCAGACATTTGCATTAATCCAAACATGGATGAAAATATCTAATTTGACACATATTGCAGGATAGATAGGTAACCATTACACTCCAGAGAGGTATTACACCCTTGGTCTTAAGGTGAGCCACTAAGATTGTAAAAGAAACATATTTTAATGATTGCTTCCACCAGACTCAGGATCAGACCAGGAAACCTCTGGATCCTACGTGTAGGGATCCAGCTATCTTCAAAATCCATCCTTCAATTAGAGACAGTTTTTAGACAAATTAATCCTGGACAATGTAACCCAAAGCCTTCTAAAATTCAATTTCTGTGTGGTATATGTTCTATAAAGCAGTATTGTCTTACTATTATTCAACAAGTATATTTGAAAAGGCAGCTTGGATATACTTTCCATAGCAATATGGTTTCAAATTCAGCCTTTAGCTATCTGTGGGTCCTAATTTTAGATTACAGAAGTCTAATTAACTTAGAATTCAAAATTAAGGACCTGCTTTGGTTTGTATAGATTTTTTTTTTTTAATTTTTTTAGAAAGACATCTGAACAAATATCTGGCAAAAAACCCCTCCCAGGCTTCCTCACATTAAAGTAAATGAAAGTGTGTGAGATAATTTAAATAACTTCATATTCCTTAAACAACTTTCCCAATTAGTTCTGCCACTTTTTTACTTTATGTTTGGGTTTATTGTTCTGTCTCATCTGGGGTACTACCCTGACATACAATCAGTTATTCTCATTTCTGTGGGATTTTTCATGTTGTGAAATTAAAGAATAAGGATATTAGAAATAAGTCATCAGCATGTTTTGTCTTTCCTAACTGTCCATGGAATAGATTTACCTGAGCTTATGTAGTGTAAGTAGGCAACAGATGGATCAGTCGGTCCAAAAATATCTGTGGTTATTAGAGGTCAAAACATAGGAGAGAAAATCTATTTCAAAAAAGAGGCTATGCAGGTATAAGCTTCATCATAACTAAAAAAAGCACCATAAAATAAATATCCTGCAGATGAAAAAAGCTATGGAACTATCAGCAAATGAGCTCATGTACACTTAATTTTCTATCTATACATCTCTGTATTAAGTTCCACCTTTCTCATGTTTTAGGGAATACCATGCTCAAGGAGGAATCCAAACATCTTTGTAATTTTGCCAGGACAGAGAGGGTTCTGATTCATAATTTCTGAAACAGAGATAGCAGGAAACAAAATATATAAGAATTCCAGCAAGTATTTTTTGTTTGCTTTGTGGGTTTGTTTTGCAAAATGGAAATCTGTGAGCAAATAAGGTTATCAAGGTCTAAATAGTTCCTGCACTCAGCCACATCACTTGCAGCTTCTCACGCAGCTGCATATTATTTACATGCACACACAAATATGTTGTGTTATTCTTTAATTTTGTCATACATATCTAATGTGCATTGCTAGGAGAGAACTCAATTCTTGCACGCAAAGCATGTGAAGTGATAGACTGATTTTCCCTCCTTCTCAGTGAGATTTTTCTCACATGAATGGATGTAGTGTTTAGAGGGGTTACGTAAGCACAGATTTAAGATAGACATCTTAAAAAATTAGCACTTTTATTTTTTCGTATATTCCCATGAAGTTACACCTTCTTGCTTGCCTCTGCCCTACCAACTCATTTAATTTTAAGACCTATCTGATCTGGTCCATGTGGGAATCACCAGAGACATCACAGCAGCTTCCCAACCTCTTGGGAATCTGCTTGCTTCTTTTTCTTATGCTAGTTCACTTTGTCCTCCAAGTAAGAATTCAAATGTCAATCATTTTTTGTTCAATTTCATGGGGTAGAATCACAAAAATGGCAACCAATCCAATTGCAAATTACTTGATGAATCTTCTTTGAAGAGTTGCCAATAATGCTAATCATCAAATGGTTGAATTCAGCTCTGTAGAAATGCATTTGTGAAGAACAGCAATCTCTGTGACTTTGACAAAGGAACTGCTGACTTGCCTCACTGTTTGTCTTTTGATGTGAAAGAGCAAATCGATTTATAGAGCTTTTGCTTGCAGATGTAGGATATGATTAGTATGCAGAAAGACCTTTCTACAGTGTCATTTGTTTATTTAGCTGTCTCTGCACTCAACCCTGATTGTGTATACTTAATTAATGTATACAAAGCTAAAAGAAATAAAATCCTGGAACCATGATCATAGAATACTGTACTACATGTCATTCGTCACCGTGAAAATGCTATTTATATTTTATTGGCTACAAGGAAGGGAAATGCATACATTTAAAAAACTGTTTCAAAAAGTCCTTATGTTTGCCAAAAGCAGCCAGTTATATTTACACCAAAAAAGTGTCAATGAAAGCGGTTCGATTTCAGTAGGAGGTTCTTTTTTTTCCACAGTGTTTAAATTTTTATTCCAAACAGTTGTTGAGTCTTTATAAAAAGGTACCTCTGATGCCTTCCTGAGGTCAAAGTACTCTGTAAAACATCCTAAGAGACCTGAATCATCCCATTCTTCAAGGCCTTCTGGTTCTGTTGTTTGGAAATTTTAGCTGAGAAGGAGTTTAAAGAGGAAAGGAGAGACACTAGAGACCTTCATGTCAATAATGAATGATCAATAGAAGTCACACACTAGAAAATTGACATTCAGTCAGCAATTCTGTGTTATTCATGCACATTTTACATTGTCTGTTCAGGTTTGTGGTGGGGAAAGTAGATACAGAAAGGCAGAAAAATTTAGAAATCACCAGAATACCAAATAATGGAATCCAGAGTGACATCTAGTGACATGCTGTGTAAGAAGCATGAACATTTAATTACTGAAATATACTGCTTTTACTAGTCATATTAATTAGCTTTCCAGAGAAATTCCTTAAAAAAAGTTACAGAAGTTTCTTAAAAAAATGCATTACACAAGCATATGAGGCCATTCACAATTCAAATTACTGAAATGTTTGCTCTTGTCTGTTGTAAGCAGCGATTGAAGCAAATTTTCTACAGAAACATTTTAGAAGTTTATTAATACTGATTCCATAACTGGTTTGTCAGTATGGATTCATCTTATAAATAATTTCATGAACTCATCTGCAAGAACTTAAACTCTTATGTTCTTCAGCCATGAGCACTGACGCAAAATAATAAGCTAATTAATCTATCCAGGCTTCTGTACCATATTTTTCAAGATGGCGGATTACTATCTACATGAGCAAATTGTGTTTGACCTTCTGTTTTAAACTTTTTCATGGTATTAACTGCAGAATTCTGGTCACTGAAAATGCTGTAAGGAAGGAGATTGCTATTAGAAAGTTGAAATCCAAAATACCTTGTTCCCAACTCAGTGTCCATCAAATACTGATACAGATGACAATGCCCTTAATTTCTATGTCACGAATAAGCAAGAGGAATTCATGTTATTAAAAGAATGAGATGATCTGCAAAAATTGTGGAATAATGAAATACTGCAAGGAATCATATAGAATTCTCCAGGTATATCTCTTAAATAATATAGGAATACCTTTGAAAATCACTTGCAAATTATGTTAATGATACTACACTTCTGTAAATAAGAAAGTGAAGAAATCACTCCATGGACTAAAATAATTTTGTGGGTTGTAATGGATGAATGTAGAAGTTACTTTAATCAAATTTGCTCCTTTAAATCATATCTTTGTTCATTTTTCAACTTCAATATATAAGAAATATTTGTCATTTTCATATTTTCACTAAAATCATTGCAGCACAGAGAGGAGGCGAGAGAAAAGATATCACATATTAGACTGATTAAGCTTCCATGTCAGTAACTTTAAATCAACAAATCAATTAACAGGAGAGAGAAAAAAAGAACACTTGAAATATTTGGACAAAATAAGTCTATATTTCTCTCTGGGGCTACCTTCTTTCTAGATAAGGAACTAGGGTAAATTATCTTACAGGTATATTGCATTTATTGCTTAACAGTCACATGATGGAGATATCTTAGATTTTAAAATTAGTTGATTGTATAGAGACCTCCATCACTATACTCACTCAGAGTTCATTGTTTTGTTATGGGTTTTCTCCTTCTTGTCCTACATACTTGGACTTTTAAAACTTCCTTTTGGGGACAATTACCACTTTATTCAGGTGTTCATCAGAACTATTCACTTGAAAATCTGGAAGATGCAAGAACACCTCTAGGTTGCATTTTCCTTGCAAATGCTCAATTCTACAAATAACGAACCTCAGGCACTAATTTCAAAGAGCGAAATACTAAGTGATAGTTTTAATTTCGCTGTACAGTGTACCAGTCTCTTATTTGTTTTCTTTTTCACTTTTAGAAATTCAAGATTGTTGAGAGTATCAAAGTCTTCAGTATCCTATTCCTTCCTTCTCTTCTAGAGAAGTGTAGAATGTGATATACTGGCCAAGTAAACTGAATTCAGCCGGTTTTTTCCATTGACATGGAAGAAAGTAGATTATGCATACGATGAATTTTTGCTTTTCGTCTTCATTCCACAGACACCTCCATTCTGTGCATATATCCAGTAATTTTCTTTCTTCTATCCCTTAAAGATCCTTGTCCCCATACTCTACACAGAAGTTTCTCTTAATTTCTTCTCCCTACCTTTTCCCGATGTTCCTCACACTTAAAATCCCTTCCAAAATTCCTCTTCTATATCCTCACTACTGAGAACAGTTTATCTTTAACATTAGCAGAAACAAACCAAATAACCAACCAACAAACTAGACAAGCATGTCACAAAAACTCAAATAATAACCCTCAAAAGAGTGTGTCTCTTTTAACAATCTCTTAATTGCTTTCAGTGCTATGACATTGGATCATAATTGACTATCCTTCAACATTTTTTTCCCAACAAGCTTTGGAAAAAGTTGTCTTCCTTCACAGTCAAAAAGATGAGAAGAATACTATTGTATCAAGAAACAAGGCAAAAAAATGTTCTTTTCCGAAATCAATGTATAAACATTAAAAAAATTAGTAAACATTTTTTTTCAGTTGAACTTCTCCTACGGTTTTAGCAAAACTATTTTGACTTTATCTACACAAATGAAAACAGCTGCAGTTCTATTCTTAGTGCACACCACCTTGGTTGTGACCTTCTTAACACATAAAATCTTTCACTTCCAGACTGAGAAGTGGGAAGGTTGTCAAACATGTAGAAACACAGCAACAGTAGTTACTAGATTCCATTTGAAAGCCCTGAATTGTTGGGTGTTACGCATCCCTTTAAACCCTTATTTTCTTTTTCTTTCATATTTTTTTCCTTCCCCGACCTGCTCAGAACTCTCCTCCATCCTTTTTGCTCCGTTTCCATTTCCATCATCTCCCCTGCATTTCATTACTTAAGGGCAGTTCCTCCAGTTTTGTCCCAGGTAGTTGGTCTCTTCCTCTTGCTGTGATCAGTGCTCATTTAAAACAAGGTACTTCTAGCACAAAAAAGGACCAACAAGTGCAACACGAAACTTGAGCTCCAGTATGCATATGATATCAGTCACAGTGACAACTGGATTGCCCCACGAAACCTGAGATGCTCAGAAGATGTTCCTTTAATTAAATAGAGTTAGTTCAAATATGTCACGCCTTGCACTTTCTCTGAAGCTGCTGGTGCATTATTTTCCTAAGAATGATGACCTAATTAAATAGATTTTGGCATAGACTCACAAAATCTGCGCTTATTTCATTCACTCAGAAAAGAGTATAATTCTTTCATAACTGCAGGAGAAAAACTATTTCTCAATACCTCTTTAGTGCATAATGAACATTAAACAGGAAATACCAGCTCAATGCACCTTTATTATTTTTTAGATGTTGAAAAGGTGTAGACCAAGACAAGGATTTATTAATGGATTTGGGTGCCTAATGGCCCTAGGCTTCTTTCAAAAACACAAGCCAGGAGAGATGTTCTCAGCATGTTTGCACAACAATCTGATGGAATCTCTTCTTATATTTTAATCATAGTCTTCAGATTAATGACTGGCACAAGAGTGTGTAGATTTCCTGGACTGGTTTTCTAGTGCTCGTTTTGGTATCATTACTATTAATGTTCTCTTAATTTTCCTTATTCTCATTAAGGTTGATAATCTCTCTCTGATCTCAGAAGTTTTTATGTCTTGATTCATTCTTCACTCACAATGCTATAAAACTTTCAAGAAAATCTTGATTAACTAATTGTATGAGAGAAAGGGGAACCACAATCTCTTTCTCTGACCCCAGTTTTAACCAAAGTGGTTGCTGCTTTCCTCCTCTGTATTAAGAGGATGTGTGTGTGTGGGCATGCATGTTAAATTTGTTGTGAGAATATCTACCCAACTGAGATGGAAAAATGTCATGTCTGAGACTGCTGAAAAATATTGGGAAAAAAGTGTGGAAAGCAAACAAATAAAACCCCCCAAACTTCATTGGTTTGCAAAAGCAGAAGATTTTAAAGTATTGTGCTCTAGAAACAAACTTACTCTACCTTGCCCCTTTGATATCTCTCCTTTGACCGTTCCTCAGTTCTTTTAACAAAGGGGCAGGGCTAACCTTTAGATAAACTAGTGCCCATTTTGAATCATTTTCCAAATTATCAAACACTGGATAGAAACAGACAATATAATTGCAAGCATCCTCCTTTTGCACACACTGAGGATAAACAATTGAAAAGAAACAAACATGCAAACACAATCATGCAAACACAAACATTAAAGGAGCATAGAGTTCAGGTTTCTAGTGCCAACTATGTTTAAATTGGAGAGGGGAGACAGTGATGGACACGTAACTATAGCAGCAAAAAAGATCATGTAAGTCACAAAGCACTTACACTGCTGCTCTTCCAGATCTGCAAAGGCAGAAGTTGATCTATAACCAGACACTTGCAGAACATCTTCTGTCTTTACCTTGTTTTTTGAGCTGATAATTTTGAAAATCGAGTTAGAAATCTTCTGTCTAAACCTGCTATTAATGCTTCACAATACTAGTCTTTGACTTCAACCAAAATAAATACTAGACTTAATATTCTGAAATTAAATGTAATTAAAGAAAATCTGTAAATAGGTCTGTGTTGTAAAACATAGCAGAACAAAAAAGACTGCTGAAGTTTATGAATTCACTGCTGCAAAAGCAGTGCATGTGCTTGCAAGGCCAGGCTCACCTGCTGCTGTTTCCAGTGCCCTGTGAGTGCCCTGAATGTGGTGTTGGGAGGCTGCCTTCGGGAGCTGTGATAATGACTCCACTGCAGGAACCAAGTGTAGCAGCATTTACAGCCCCTTTAGGACTTGGGTTTGTACTCTCCCTGACACAGCCATAAATGAACAGTTCCTCTGACAGAACATCTTTGGGAAACTTTCAGTTCAGATGATGTTTCATATAACAAAATGGAGACTTTTGGCGTTTTGAATAGACATGGGACAAATTAGAAAGAAACTGTATTAGATAGGAAATAAAACTACACAGCTTCTAATTTTCTGTCTCATATCAGGGTCAGAGACAACCAATAATCTGCATGCAAGAGTTTTGGGGCTCATTTTCTCCCAGAGGCACTTGGATCTTGGCACTGACCTTTTCTCCAACACAGGTTTGACTCAGTCTTTTCATCCTTGACTAATAAAAGAGTTGATATCCTCCTTGCATATCCAGTCCATATTTTTTCAAAAGCAAGACCAAGACAAAAATAGAGCAATAGAAAATTACACGTCAGACAGAGAATTTCTGCCAACCAGATAAATGCTTCCTTGGAATTACCTGACTTCTGACATCCATATGGAGAGACTGGATGAAATTTACCTCCTTGCATGCCAATGAGAAGAATAGTTTTTAATGCAATATCTGATTGTCCTGCTAATGGTCTGTTTCCATTTGACCATTTTATTGCACAAATGATAAAATAAAATTACATAGTACTGTATTTAAGTGGAAGACAAGCCATGTGGATTCTAAATCTGAATATTTTATATAGAAAGGTTGACAGAATAGGTGACTCTTATAGGATACTTCCAAAGGAACAGAAGTCCAAGTAAAGAATTTTTCTTTTAAAGATACTAAACACGAACAAACTTAAGACAGAAAAAAGCACTTTAAAAATCAGTTCAAACACAATTGTTAAATATAGAAATTTTTCTTTTCCCCCGTCATATAAAAGTAATTCCAATTTTGGCATTTAAGGGGACATCTTATTAAAATATATCTGAAAACATTTCCAGTACTCCCACAGATGCCACAGGATATTCTATGCCCCAAATGCGAGACAAGGACGATGACTACAGAAAAAACAATGCGTAGTGTAATGATGCCCTCACTCCTTAGCCTACATTATAATTCATTTCTACTTCTAAATGTATATAATTACATTTTAAGATGTTCCTTAAATGAAGCCTTGTGTAATTGCTATGATCCTGCTTAATAAGGAATGCTTTGAGAAACAAAACAACAGATCCAAATAAAATATCCCTCCTTAAAGTGTAAGTCAAAGGCTATCCACATGGAAGACTGGAAAATAATCAGATTTTGCATTCCATCCTTTCAACAATACAACTGCACTTTCAAATATGCTTTGTTGTTTTCTTTTAATTCACAAAAATTAATCTTATAGATGTAGATGCCAGATTTGCATTAATTAAAACTCCACTGTAGAAGCCAGGCTTAATTGCAATCAAATTTGCTTAATTATGCATGGCGAGAGATTCCCAATTGAGAAAGGTTTTAGTAAGGATTTTTGTTTTTTATACTGACAAAATAAATTGAAATTGTCATTTTTTGTGTTTTATGTAACACTTGTAAATAATTTGTGGAGCACCTTAAGTCTTCTATGTAAAGCAATGTTATTGCTTAAGTAATTATAACAATCTGCATTTTTCATTGTTAATTGTGGGTGTCAGCCTCATTAATTTTAATTTACAGCCTGTAATGAAATTAAGAAAATTTTGTGCTGATCTGCTGAAACTTGTCTTATAGAAAGTTACTTAATAAAACTGAAGTTCAGAAAAGTAAGGAATTTGTTCATACATTGTCAAGACAAGTAACAAATGTTCATTTTTCTCAGAAGTTTTGCTTCTAATTTTAAATCAATATGTAGTAAAGCAATTTGTGTCAGAAAGTTTGAGAAAGTTCAATCTGCAAATTTTTCACTTCAAAGAGTAATTACATAGAATGTACACATAATATGTAGTTTTATTTATAACAGATAATATGTCACTGCACTGAAAAAATTTGTTGTAACTCTATTCTATTGTTCGTCTCACAGGACCAATTTTCTTTCCTTTGCAAAAACACTGGGTTTTTTTTCTGCACATTTCTAAAACTTCCATAAACTGTAATATTCCTAAAATGAAGCATAATAACCTAGTCAAAAGCCTGTGCTCACATTGTCTAAGGACCCTTTACTTCGAATTTCTTTTTAACATACTCTCTTCTGCTTTTCAAACTTCATCCCTTCAAAACTATATCCTCCCCTTCCTCTGTTCTGCTGAGCTTGCATCAGCCCCAGCCATGCAAGAAAACAGAAAGATATGGCTTAATTACTCTGCAACTTTATTAATTTAATTTATCTGGGGACTATCCAGCAGCAGTTTCTATAATACAGGTAATAAATTTTTCATTAATTATTTTCACTTTTAGGAGGGCTGCCATTAGCTTTCATTCCCTCTGGTAGCAGGTCCTTGGCCCTCTGTGTGTGATCCACCACCATCGTTAAATGATGGATAGGAAGGATGGCTTCTCATCTTGTCACACTAGACTTTGAGAGTCCTACTTCCACTATCCACCTCCTTTGGAGGAAGCTTTTGGATTTTGCCCTTTTCTAATGCAGGTTTTCTGAGGAAGCAGATCCTCTGTGAGTATCTGAGCTGGATTTTACTTGGAGAGGCAGAAGGCAGGAGCAATGGGATACACAGTCACAGCTATATCCCCTTCACAGATTAACAAGGTCAGTCAGTTGACCTGAGCTCCATTGACTTGCCAAGCTATCCACAGAACTTTCGTCCATCTGAATGATTGACTCCCAAAACCTGTGAAGGAAGGTGATGCTTAAAGGAGCTACGACTCTTTTTCCTAGATAGTCTGCTAAAACAAGCAAGGATCAAAATTTTGCACTGTATATCTCATCTCAGAAGCTCCATTTTGCTCATTTTAATATTCCCCATGCTATTTAATTTTTTTTTTGTTTGTTTTTACTGGAAACTCTCATTTTTACTGAATTTACTTGTCTTGCTGTCTTAATTGTTGTTGAGAAACATTTATTGGTATGATCCTGCACACACTTGCACAATGCATTGGCTGGAAAAGCATCATACGATACTGTGAAATTAAACGCAAAACATTTGAAGGAACATGAATGGCAACAGGCAAGTTGTGGGGAAAGGTTGTTATTTTTCTAGTATTCCTATTTCTCAAATAGCTAACACATATAATAAAAGCATAAAATTACAAAATTATAATATGCAATATTCCTTGTGTATAATATTAGATACAGTATAAAATAAATTAAATATAAAGCTTTTTTATATTTACCTGCATTTAATATTTTCGATCTGAACAAGTGGAAGCTAGTGGGATAGAGGAAGCAATAATAAACCCATGACTGTGAAGATGTGAGAACTTCTGAGCTTTGCTCTGCTCTTTGCTGTTACTTTTTCTATACATAGCTTGCTACTTTAACTAGACATGAAAATGGAAAGTACAGTCTTCTAAAACAGGTGAGTCCCAGAACATACTGCATGATCTAGCATATACTTGACCCACCATAGCAGTACAGGTGAGATATAAAAACACTGAAACCTGTAACTATTTTAATATATCAGAGATAAAATATTTTAAAATTTCTGAGGTGATACTTCCCTGCAGACAATGAGGGGTGGGGGGGTGCGCTTGGTTTTTTCTTTTCTTTTTTTTGGTATTACCCTGTAATGAAACCATTTTCAACGTGCTTTTCAATATGAGCTAAAAGTATACAGCAAAGTCTTCCCAATTTGCCAGAGATGATAGATAAAGTCTAAAGCAGATTGCCACTCCTGTGTTTGAACCAAGATTTGGTGGTCATAACAATTGATGGTCTTTTAGTGTGCAATAAAACTGAGAATGTAATTGATGCGTTATAAAAATGTACAGAATTAAAACCAAGCAGTAATAATCTAGGCTTCTAATATCTAGCACCTAAGCAGTTTTCCCTTTTTAAATGGATAGCAGCTGCTTCTTATGAACTTCAGTGGTCTCCTGAATTTTGACACTGCTTCTGAGGGCTGTGTACAGAGCCATGTCAATAGGAAGTGAGTTCCAAACTACATGCGACTCTAATTTCAGTGCTACTTAAGACCTTTTATATCATCTTCTGATGATAAATGTTACTTCTGAGAGCAAGAGTTAACAGTGAAGTACAAAATAAGGTGGGTTCTTTAAAAGACTGAGAAATATTATATGTTCTAGGGATGTCTACAGATCTGTCTTCTGATCATTAATGTCTGCTACTTCCCAGTGTTCTAGTGAGCTGCCAAGATGTAGAGATGAGGTCTGATAGGAAAGGTATGGTAATAACAGAGAAACAAAGCACATTTTGTAAATGATAGGGCTTTTAATGCGACATAGCATATAATTTTAGATTTTAAAGCCAGTGTGGGTACAGGGTCAGGGGCCAATGAGGATGGTCACTAGCAGCTCCTGGGCTGGTTGCACTGGGCCCTCCCACAGGCATCACCTCAGCTTTCCATTTTTGCCATCCTACCAGTGGCAGCAGTTTTACTTTGGGGATCAGTCTTTAATGTTGTTTCTTCTTTGTGGCTTTCCACCCTATCACCGTCCTTTCTTCATTGTCCTCCACCCTTTCATTTACCTGAGCAAGACCAGAACAGGTTCAGCTGCTCATTTCTGACACAACCAGATTCCATTTTGCCTTCCTGCCTGTGACAAATCTTGTCAGCTCTGCATAGACAGGATGTATTTAATCTCTTAAAAAACTGATAATCTCTAATCTTTTCAAGTACACCCGAATGCTTACCTAATAATTTTAGTGTTCTGCTGAGGTACACAGCAGCAGTATGCATAACAGGTTACCGAGGGGTACTTCTGAAGCCCTGTGTGTAAAGTTCTTCTTACATTTTTGCAGGTACTGGTATGGGGAAAAAACTACATTCTTTGCTCATCATAGAATCACAGAATGTTTTGGGTTGGAAGGGACCCTAAAGATCATCTCGTTCTAATGTTTCTTCCATGAGCAGGGACACCTTTCACTACAGCAGGTTGTTCAGGCCCCCATCCAAGTGGTCTTGAACACTTCCAGGGATGAGACATCCACAGTTTTTCTGGGAGCCTATGCTAGGGGTTTTTTGTGAGATTTTTATGTACCCTGTATGAGCCAGAGTAGCAGGGTACCAGTTTGCCCTGTTGTCAACAAATTTCTTAACTGTTCAGCTAATATTTAATCATATTTTACTGTTCTTTTTCTTTCTATTCTCAGGGCATGTGCACATTAATGACTGTGAAAAGTGAATGAATAACAGAAGAAAAAATAATAACAGATGAAAAGAAAATGAAAGAGAAAGAAAAAAACTAAGCCCAAAAAAAAGCAAGAGAAGAAGCAAAAAAAAGGGAAAAATCTTGTTTGCAAAGGAAGTACTTTGGCATTCTTATTTAATTATCAGTGGATACACAGGATGGAGTAAAAAGCTCTATTTCAAAACTGTGACTTAATGACAAGTTGATGTGTAATATTTTGCCTGAAGACCCAGACAACATCATTAAGAGAGAGACGAGTAAATTGTAGGTAAGAAATAAAAATAAATGTTTCCACACCTCTGACATAACTGTAAAAGTTAAAAGGCTATGGATAAATTCGAGACAAATGACTATTGTTCTGGCAAAATAAGGAATCTTAACTCATTTTTGGATAACAGTATTGCCAGCTCTTGCAATTTTATTATTAGCCTCATGATATTTGATGCTTCTCTTAAAGACCTAGATCCTAGATTTATACTAATTAGGAGGCTATTAACTTCCATTAAAAAATCATGTTTCCAGTCCTGATATCTAAGCAGAAAAAAAACCCGAATCATTTCCTAAAACTGTGAAAGATAGAAGTCAAACAAGGAGAATCCCAAACAGGTAGTAAAAAAGCCCACAAACCAACCCAAACCTATAAATTCTGGAAGCCTTACTCATGATTTCTCAGTATTTGACAACACTATATTAACTATAATTAAGTTAGAGATTTATTAGGTATTAAAAATGGAAAAGCTGATAAGAAGCTTCTGCAATCAAAAAGCAGAACCTGCTGACAATCAGCCAAAAGAAGGTGAAATTAAAAAATATTTCAATTTGAGGTGGAAAATTATGCTTTTTTAGTTGCTTCCAACAAACAGTCCTGGATAGTTTTTAATTAGAAAAAAATCTGCCTAATTTTAAAACCTAGTTTTCAGAACCTGACTTGTTCCACTGGCAACAAACCCAATCTGCTATCATAATTTTCCCATTTTAGGGAATCTGTAAATATTGCTTTTCAGCACTATTTTAGTCTTCTCAGACTTCATTAATTTGATATTGTTTAGGTGACATAAGATCATACTGCTGGGAAGATGACTTGAGTAAACAGCTCTATTTTTTTTTTGTTAGTTCCACAGTTTTTAGGAAAAGTGTGTAATTTAGGAATCACACTCAGCTAGTAGCCAAAATGCAATCACTTCCCTTGATCTCAAACACTCTCTGGTAAAAGACAAGAACTAAAATATTGGGCCATATGAACCAACTCTGCTTTCCTGCAGCGCAGTCCATCCCATCAGGGGGGTGGGTTTGTGAATGGTTATTCAAATGCTGGGCAAGTTATGAAGAATTCCATCCACATATTTTAGATGAAGCATACAATCTGTGGAGGCAGACTATATTAAGTCCAATGATAAATTAAATCAAAAATATGATCTGAATAGTGTGTGCAGCTCTATCATTTCCAAGAAATAACAATAGTGACCAGGTGCCATTATAAACTGAAAAAACCTAAGGAGATTCCTAGATTCCTGTCTGTCAAATGGATTTTTTTATGGTGCTGTCCCTCCTGTAATATTTTGAGGAAAAATAATTTCTGTCTGTGTTTAAATTTGCCATTTATATTGACCATATACTGCTTCACCACTATCTGAGTGTCCAGATCTTAATTACCAGGGCAATACTCCAGGGTTCACTGGGTACAACCATTTTTGCTGTAGTGAAACCACAATTGTTCCTTAACTCCTGACTTTTTGGATGTGATGGGCACAGTATAAGTCCTTCAGGTTTATTTGTCTTCCAGTGCCTGAAAACCCCATCAGATTTGAACCTGGCAAAATTAATTCCAGGAACAGAAACTCCAGCCTGACCAAAAATTGTCAAATTTTGACAGCCCAGTCAGAACTCCAGTTCCATAGTCTGATGCAGTAATTCTGTCAACTGAGTATTGCTGAGAAGAAGCCTCAAACCCCAAATATGAGTCATATATTCTGTATAAAGAAATCTGTATATTCTGGCTGCCATCGCTAACGCTCAGCTCCAGTACAGTAGTGTCTAGGGAAGTTGTAACAATTTCTGGATGAACTTTGGCTTCTTGTCCCAGTAGCTCCTGCATCCTGCTCTGGTCTCACACTGCTGTGGATGGAGTGGGAGCTTCAAACAAAGTTTACTAGAGAAGCCCTGCCACTGAGCCACAAGGACACCTTTTCATCCTAAACTCCTTCTCAGAGAGGAGTCTAGGTGTGATTGGGTCCCATCTTAGCCCCAGATTTTGTCAATGATTTAAGTAACTTTGTCCCACAGGATCTAAAAATATGGCAAATGAGATATATTTACATTAAATGAATTATTTTTAACAGCAAATTATTAGTCAAAAGACCTTAATCAGAATTATTTATTACACAGTATAAAAGCTAAATCTTCTAGTAGTGCATAGTATAGGATTTGATACTATATGATACTATGATATTGTATCAAAGTAAGTACATTAAAAGCAATTATAATAAAGGTAACAAAAAGAAACAATTATTAAGTAGAGATTGATGTAACTCACCACACCAATGCTCATGGGCATACCCTTGAGGAGTGTCCATGGTGGGCATCCTCTTACCCAAGGGAGGAAACTTCATACACACACTCCAAGAAGGAATATGTTAGGGGAACCCAACTGTGTGATTTTACAGTGTATAGTGATCGACTGACAGTCATATGTATCCAGGTCAGCTTAGCAGCTTAGCTGCCAAATCTTTTCCTCACTATCAGGACATTGATTCGGGATTAGTTATCAGACTGGTTTTAATACAATTCAACACCAAAACCAGCACCTGCACCCCCTCTGAGTCCACCACTAATAGATTTGCAAATAGGAAACTGAGTTGCTTGACCACATTCCAAGACAGAGCATCCAGGGCAAAGCATCCTGCTACACACTGTAGGTGTGATTTGAGACCTAGCTCTCCTCAAGCTTTTCACAGATACCACTTGCCTGCAATAGCTTGTCTACAAGTCCATGTTTCTGTGACAGACTGAGGATACCTGCAGCTCTGAGGTCCTTTTTCATCTTTCAAGCAGAGGACAAATTTTTCATACTTCTGCTAGCCATGCGCAGTCCTTATTTCTGTGCAATTCTGTCCCAAATTCACTCCCTGATCTCTACATTCAGGCATAAGAAGAGAGGAAGGACTCTGCATTTTCCATGTTCCCTCTTTGACAGAACATCTTTTTGAAATCATTACAACACTACCCATGAGCTTCTCATTTGACCTACCTGCAGATAAACTGTTTGGATATTGCTGCTCAGTCCTAGTGGCTGCCCTGGATCTAGAGTCAATTAACTTTCTTTGAGGTGAAAAAGCCATCATAAGCTCTCCTGTTTCTTTTTCCCTTTCCCCAGTGTTTTCCTGACCAAGGGTCCACCATGGGAAAGGCTAAGGTGACTTATAACCATTTTGCTCTATCTCTCACGTAGGAAAAGACCCTCATCACACACTGGCAACTTTGGAAGGGATAAAGTACTAAAACAGTAATGGATGAGAAGACTTCCTGAGTTCTCTGACCTAATTTTAAAAAAGCAAGATTGTCAGAATAATTCTTTCCATTGGTTTCTTGGTGTGTATTACTAAAGAAGTGAGGATAATGAGTGCAGGAATTGGCTATCTAAGAGTGTATGTATGTATTTCAACATAACTGAAGAAATAAGATGATAAAACTCCTCTTTCAGAAGCTATTTTATGAAATAAATAAACTGGTTGTTTGGAACTGAATCATCTTCACAGAAAGTTTTGGAGCCATCCTTCAAATTATTTGCCTGTCTGACTGAGTAGCTTAATAACAAATTACACTGTACCCTTACCAACCACCATGCTTCCTGAGAACTAGAAAGTCATTAACATGATTTTTTTTAAATTTTTTTAAGGAATTAGGGGATGTCTTGAGAGTTACACTTTGTTACATTGACTGAAAATTAAGTAGACAAAAAGTAGTGCAACGTTTAGGGAATTGTAATGTATATGGCAAGGGAAAAACCAACAACCTTTCTGTAACTGAGAATTGTGCCTCTCTAATGTGTTAGAAGGTTCTGAAAATATTAATAAGGCAGTAGATGAACGTGACCCAATGGACATAATTTACTTGGATTTCAAAAAGCTTTAGAAAAGGTCCCTCATAAAAGAATATTAAAGATAATAAATAACAATGAAGTAAGGGGCAAAGGCTTGTCATGGATTAAAAAGTGATTAAATGATAGGAAATAAATAGTTATAACCTCAAAGAAGAGATATATTAATAATGGAGTGTCTCAGGGGTCAGTACTACGATCAAGTTGTTTAATATATTTTTTTAATAATTTGAAGTAAGAGGATTGCAAGGTGGCAGAGTTTGCTGATGACTCTGTACTATTGAACAAGTAGCCACTTTCATAACCTCCTACTCATTAGAGCAGTCTAAAAATCTACCTGCACTGCTCTGAAAATCACTGACAACAGGAATCCCTGGGAATACCAGTAAGGAACAAATTTCTCTGTATGTCATATGTTCAGCTCTGTCTCAAGATGGACACAGTGAATGGTTACATTCTGGAAAACCTAAGGTAGGAACTGAGACAGAGGAGAGTGCATGCTTGGCCTTCCCTGTAAAATGTTTGTAAGACATGCCTTTGGTACAACACCTTCAATAAAATCAATAATTTTTCTGTATGATTGAAGAAAACTGAAATCATATCCATAGCATGCAACAATCACATGTTAATCTTTCCAACAAAAACTGTGTATTATTCCTTTCTCAAATTATGGATAGGTTTGAATGGATATCGGTTTGTCTCCTAGAGGACATCATATCTAAAAAAGACAGGTCAGGCTTCATAGCAACTAAATGTGAAATTCTAGATATATTTATTCAGAGTGGAATAAAAGGTTTGTGACAGAGAAAAGGAGAAGTTATATTCCAAAGTTTCTTCCTAAAATGTGAAGAAGTAACAACAATCACCCAGAGAAAAAGCTCTGGTCAAACCCAGCCCCAGCCCTTCATACAAATTACATCCCTTCAGAACACAGTCTGTTTTACTCACAGGCACAGATATGAAGCTTTATCCACAACTTTGCCTCTTGTTGCTACCTTTGCAGAAAAAAAGTGTCCTGATATTAGGTGAATGAAGGAACAAGAGATAAGGTAGGCAGACCAAAAAAACTGCTGTTATTGAAGTACAGTGCTAATCCAGACTTTTTTAGAAGCCAATGCAAGCATTTGGATGAAGACAATTTTTATCTTATGCAATGCAAAATAATGCCAAATAAGCCTTATCATTTAGGACACCAAATTATGGCTACCCAAGTTGCAAAGCATTTTTTTCATTATGTCTAAACTGCAAAATTATCAGATCGTTTTGGGAGATAACCTGAAGTATTTGACAGTGGCTTCATTTGTAAGCAGATCACTAATTTTGAAAGGCCAGCCATTTAATCCATTATATGGTTCTCCATTATTCCAAATATCATGGGAGAAATTCAGTCTATGCACAGGTTGAAACAACTTGCAGCAACTTAGGTGGTAGTTAAAGCCACTCAACAAGGGACCTGACTTTGGCTCACATGTTTTACATGTCTGATGAAATGTATAGTTTTAAATGCATTAAGTTTAATCAGGCAATTGATTTCTGAATTTGCAAAAAATAAATTAAGGGATCTCCATGTCAGTCTTTATTTTTATTTTTAATAAGACATTAGATAAAAATTCTTGTTCATTGTCAGCTGGTCGAGAATTACAGTATGTTGCAGTATAATCACAAACAAATATAATTACAAATATCAAGGGAAATTTAGGCCATAAGGCAAAATGAAAAAAAGAATTTGACTGTGGAAAATTAAATTAATAAAACATTAAGGCACTAAAACGAAACCTATTGCCTCTTATAACTAAATTGTTTGCATAGCTAAAATAAAGAAACAATCCCAGTGTTTGCATTTATGAGTGTTACATGGCAGTCAGCAGGTAAAGGAGAGAAACAGTGCAGTTAAGGTTATAGTCTCCTATCCATTTCTCCTATATATCTGAACACTGAAAATAACCTAATCCCTAACATTTTTATTTAAAGCAATGAAATTAGGGATTTATTACCTTACTTGTAGTTTCTAAGAGACAACACACCAATAGCTTACAAATACAGCCATGATGTTCCATGTCATGGCACATGCCGGGAACTATTTTTATGTAGAAGTCGATGACAGCAGAATTAGACCAATGCTAAAAGTTCATGACAAATCCTTCCCAGGATGACTTTCTCAACATCAAATAGTAAGTCTGTAGCAGAATTGGGATTGGAATTGCACTCAGATCACCTAAATCCCAGTTAAGTGCCTTCATCACATGACTTACTGGAGCTCCCTTAAATGAATTCATACATGTTCCCATCAGTTCTTCACCTGTAGACCCAGGAATTCTGAGCAAAAGCAATGTGAGGTAGCTGCAGTTATGAGTCACCTCCCTCTCAGCTCTCATCTGCCAAACATGTGCATGAACTGACCCCCATAATTCCTAAAGGAGGGAAACAAATTCATATGGAATCCATCAGAACATTGAAATCAAGTTCCTTAAAAGACACTAGTTCACCTAGAAGGATTTAAATTCTTTTTCTTGTTAGTGTCTTATCAGTCAAATGCACAATTCATTTTCATAACTGTTTAGTTTCTTGTGGAAATGGAGTACAAAAAATTACAAAAGTGCTAGCTTCAGTGCAAAATCATCTTTCTAAGACGAAAAAGATTCACAGAAAGACAAAGCTTCAAGGACATTTTTTGTGAAAGTTTGAGAGCCACCCAGACCAGCTGTGACATCTGTACTAATTGAAAAAGCAAACGAGGCCACAAAGGACTGTTCTTTGACCATTTAATCAATTTTCCACTCAATGCATTGTTCATTCTTAGAGACTTTAATGCTAGAATTGATTTTAACAGCCATTACCGAAATACGTAAGTCAAAGGTCTCTCAACCTTTTTTAAGTTTGACCAATGGGAATAAAAGATTATGGATATGCGAATAAATCAGTGGCTATGATTCAAATGCCTTACTAAAAAACAGCGTGTGAATCACAGTCTGCCCGTGTACTGCTGGTCACATGGGCTGATTAGAACACAATGGGAGAAATAGCAAGATGGTGATCTCTGATAATGTCTGGTCTGGGCTCTGTGAAATTGCCTCTTAAACTTCCAGTAATGCAGAGCTCACATAGCTCACATCAATCCAGGGGTTTACAGCTCACTTCAATGCAAAAAGAGGCCAGTCTTCAGATGTTTGTAAATACATTTGGAAATTGCATATTTGACTCAAGTAAGCAGAGGGGACCAGAAGGATGAAGAATATAAAGATCACTTATTAAGATGCTTTTAGGCATGGCTAGTGGATATATGCCCTGCAAAACAGAGGAGAAGGAAATATGGAAATATGCCTTGCAGTTATACATTCATCCATAGAGAGGGAAAAGTCAGAAAAATTAATGCTTAAATAATTTTTCTTTCATTTTTTCAACTTCCTTTTAAGAGGAAAACATACCTAACTTACCATTTGCATGCTACTGGCCAGAGCAGATTTAAGAAAAAAGAGGTAAGCTCTAGTGAAAACAAAACACATTAAAATAGATCTAGATTAAAAAACCCAAACTGATCTTATTGGGCTACTCTGGATTTTAGGAAATTTTTGTCTTCAGTAACAAATATTAGAATGTAGAATTTCTATCTCATAGAATAAAATCGTCTGTGAAGATGAAAAAGTGCGTATGAAAATTCTTTTTCACAGATCAAATATACAGCAAAAGTCAGCAATGACTGTGGGTGTTACATGTGGGCAGTGACTTCTTTATCATCTCTGTAACATCAGCAATTCCCTCATGTGCTGCCTTCTCCTTCTTCTGTGTTTGGTCCTAATGAAACAGATTTACAGTGTGACCTTTGCATACATGCATGATATATTGTGATGACAGCCACTCCACTGTGAAATATGATGCTATGATCTTTCAGTTGTTTCCCTTTGGAAGATGAGCCTTACATGATTAGATTGATAAGCATCAATGTATCAGAAATTGTGCCAAAACAGCAGCTACTGGCATGTTGTACTGTAGGAACTTTAAGGGTATTGACATAGTTCTAGAAAAACAACCTTAAGGACAAGCTGAGCCACAAAAATCAAATAACACGATTGACAGATTATTTGATGCAGTTCCTGGTTAAAACTTTCCTGCTTTACTGAGATACACTGACTTACAAAAGACCTTTGACACTCCACTGTAAAGTGTATGAATGCTTTAAGATTTTTCATCATTATCATGCATGCCTGAAATTTGTTTATGCTGTCAGGAGTTTGTCATGGAGTCCTCAATATTGCTGTAGTATAAAAGGGCATCCATCAGACACATTAAATACCATGTCTTCTCCTTAAAGAGATTACCTGTATCTGTGATATGTTGCACTATTGACACACACATGACATCCAATTTAGCAGTCTGTATTTATTCAGAGATTTGCATGCACCATAAAGCAGAGCTTTAATTTAGTTTTTCTTCTCAACTGGGAAACAAAGGAAGTGGGAAAAGGGTGCTGATTTTTGCCATCCATATTCAGTGACACTGTTGAGTGTTATTCATTCATCTGAATGTTCATGTTGGTTTAAATCTTATTTTAATTTATAAAGGTCAAAGACAAGATGGGCCCAACTGGTATAGCTGCAATGCAGAAGTAGGTAAAATATCAGTCATTCCCTCAAAAAGCTCTAAGGAGTCAAAACATAACTGGTGGATTAGACAGAAAAGCAGGTTAAGGTAGATTGAGAAAGATGAGTAAAGAGATAGAAGAGAGTGTGCACCTATGTATCCTAAGTTCTTTTCACATGCTTTAATGCTTACAGAATTTACCTTTCAGCTCCATCCTGATAACAGGCTAAGTTAAAGTTTCTGCATTCCTTCTTAACTTTGGGTGTATTCCAGATCTCTATGTGGCCTCAGAGTACTCCATGATGTAAACATCTGTACTAATTTTGAATGCAGCATGATACAAATGAACTCTGTCCTATTTTGCACAAAACAGTCCTTATGACACCTAATGTGTTGCAATCTATAAACCAAGCACAGAGTCGTTTTCATGTTTGGATTTTTTTGGTGACGTGTAGCAGCAAACTGGAAAAAGCGGGGATGCAGGCCTGGGCACAGACACGAGATGATGGATTTCATTTGCTGCTTGGGGAAGTGCACATCACAGCTTCAGAATGGGGCAAACTGTGCTGTTTCATACTGTGCCTGTGCATGGCTTTGAGATTATTGTGGACCAAGGAGTATTTCAGCACGTTCTTTAGAGGTGACCAGTCTGTTCTGAGAGGCGAAAAAGTTTGGCTGTGTAGATATGGGTTGTGCCATGCAAGGGTTTTTTATTAATATAGATACAGCTGTAATGCTGGGCAGTAATGTTCATCCTATCTCTAATACAGCTTTGTAAAAGATGTTTCAGAAAACAATGATAAAAAAAAATTGACAACTCTCAAAGAATACTAAAAATATTTATATGGATTAGCTTGAAATGGAGGCTCAACTAATTGTTCAAATGAACTGCTAAACATTGACACGAAATTACACCTAAATATGCAGACACTAAGACATCTAAAAAGCTCTTCTGCTTTCCCATATGTAGTGAATGTCTTGAGGTCTTCATTTAGACTTTAGAGTAAGTAATTAGTCTGTGTTTCAGTTTAAGTAGTTGGAAGATAATGCAGCAGGCTTAGTTCTTAAATTTCCTGGTGAAATCTGAGTATTCTTTTTGCATAAACTGAATCTTAGTTTGGAAGATTTCACCATAAAATGAAGTGTGCTAAGTTAAAACAAGGGAGAGCAAACAACCCCACCTAAACTCAACATCAACACACATTTCCATAGCTATTATTTAAAGTGTTAATTCCTTCCAGTGTTCAGCTACTGTTATTACTTTCAGGGTACAGTCACACTTGGAGAGGGGAAAAATATAAACAGTCAAAAAAAGAAAGTTAATGTTATTAGTTATAGAAGAACAACTTTTGAGAAAATGTTGGAAAGGACATTGACCTTTCAGTCTGGATTCTTACAATTATGATGACAGTCTCTGGACCATGTGAATCAGTACTTCATTTTCTTAAGTACCTTGCTAACTTGTGAAATTTTCAACAACACTAGATAACTACAGGTAAAATAAATTATGGGGTTTTGATACATTTCTGGGATACAGTTTGTCATTAAAAAGGGTCATCTAATTATTTGTTTTGTTCTCACTGAAATTCTTTCAATACTGTCATCTCAGTGGAATCAGTTAACTACGGTATGAATCTGATATATTTTAGACATCAATAATACTTTTTTGCTTGTCTTCCCATAAACATCAGCATTTTGGGGGTAGAAAAAGGATTTAAACTGTTTCAGTTGTTCTATTCTTACAACTCTGACCTTGCTAAAGACTCTTGGCAAATTGATTAGCTCTGAAACGCTGCCATCCATCTGCAAAGTGAGAATAATCTGTAAACAAAGCTGCAGAGAGGTCTGTTTAAAAGAATATTTCACTCTTGCTGGTTGCTGAAATGCCCCTTCAGGAAAGGACGATTCACCTCCACCTGAGGAAGCACATTGGCTGCTTGCACTGATACAGAGCAGTGTCAGCACACTGGCAAAAAAGGAGAGAAAATCTGCTGTTCTTTTCAGTTTGTGAAATAAACCCCAGGGCTTATTAGGAGGAAATAGAACAGGCAGTGGTACACAGTAATGCTGGTTTGATTAAAAAAAAAAAGAAATATGAAAATAAGAAAGTAAACTAAAATTAAAAGCAGAAACCATAGTTGCTATATAAAGTGGACATTTTTATGCTCCCAAGTGCAGTGTTTATATTCAGGGGAGCTCTCAATTTAGTTCTGACTAATCAGGCACTACTGGAATTGACATGGAAAACAAAATGTTCCTGATCGTAGTTCTAATTTGCTTTATAGTTTTTACAGTCTATTTAATTTTGTAGCTGTATTTAATACTGAAGGTGTCTCAGGATGTAACTTTTAATAAAACACTGTATAAAATGCTGCATTGGCACTATATCAATTAAAGTTTAGAATAATTATATGTCAATGCTCCATTTCTGTTGGAGGCATTACACACACCATTTATACAAAAATCCAGTCCTTTTTCCACACAACTTTCGTGCTAAACTGGCCACCATGGAGTCACTCCTTATTTGCAACTGATTGGGTAGAGAAACAAAGGCCTCATGTAAACCAAAGTGATGCAGAGGTGTGTCATCTGACCAGAACTTAATGAAAATACCAGGTAGATTTTCAGGTTTTTTTTTCTCCCTTCCATTTTGCACTTTTTAAAAAATTAATTTAAATATTTCTAAAAAACTAAAGACATCTGAATGACTGAAAATTAAGGAAGAAAGGTTCCCATCTACTCTAACAGGATGTATGAGGAAGGGCAGTAAGGCAAGGGTAATGGAAAGATAAAAAGGAAAATGGGCAGGGAGACTTGGGTTAACCAAGTCAGTCGAAATGAAGAGGAAGTGACCATAATAAGGCAGAGATATGCAGAGTTTTGAAAGGACAAATCAGATGCTGTGCAGCAAATCCGAGGCTTCCACATTAGAGCAAACAATCATATGAGGGCTGGTAATGTGCATTTTATCTTAATGTCAGAGATAATTTTTTCCATCCTTTGAGCTTCTCTCAAGCTTTTTAAATGAGCTTTTCTAATTTATCAAATAAAAAAGGGCTATTTGGATAATAAACATGAATATTAAAACAAAAAGAAGTATGGTTTATGGAAGTTCACTGCCCAAATGTCTAAGCCCTCTATTGTGAAGCAAAAGTATTCATCTGCTCTTTCAATTGCTTGGTTAAAATGCTAAATTATTCCTGGTGCTTTGTAGCAGATCAGTTAACATTACTTTTAGCTTTATTCAGACAGCATGTTCTAGTTCTTCTTTGTATACAAGGCACTGGCAGTCTGACCTTCCTGTTTATTCCTTTATAAGACCATTATCAGCAAAGTTCTGTGGCAGACAATTCACAATTTTCAAATGTTAATGTTAAAAGACCTAGATTTCTGATGGATGTCAAGCTTTATTTACACATTTTGAAAAGAAAAAAAACCCAACAAGTTTCTTATCACACTTTGAATGAATAAGCTCTAGATAAATAGTGAAATACAGCTTGAAATGTTTCTGTATCACATTTTTGAGAAGAGCAAGATCACAACAGATGCTATCCAGATTTTACACTGGGGAATAGAATTTAGGTAATATGTATGTTGGAAATCCATACTGTGAGAGCCAAATGACAGTACATTTTAATTTTTTCTTCATGCAAAGCTATTTCAAGGCAGGATTAAAAACGTTCCATTGAAGGGCTCCTCAAAAGCAGTGCCTCTTTGTGTGGATTCAGATCCTAGCTTCACATACAGCATTAGTGGTGCTAACCAGACTGAGCAAATTAGTGAAAAACAACTCAGTTGATGAATTCTGCCTTTTATGCTGAATATGCTATAATACACGTGATCAGGCAACAATTATTTGAAACATACACCAAATATCCAAATAGCTTCCATCTGTAATTTTTAATCAGAAATTCCTCTGAGTTTTCAGTGCTTATACCTCTATAGATGTGATGGGTGAAACAAAACATGCAGCAGTGTTTCTGTCTCAACATTGCTCAATGCTTCATGGGCCTCGTGGCTAAAAATACTATTCCAGGGTATGGAAAGGGTGCTTTCCATGGCTCTTCTTCACATGTGGGTTTGGCATTCACCTGTGATGACAAGGAGTTATGCCCTGATGCCAGTGCCCAACCACTGCTTCTGGTGACACTGGTAGAGGAGCCACCTTCAACTCAGAACAGGAAGAAGGAACTAAGGAAAAGTTTTATTAACAATTTAGAGTTTACTGTTCCCAGCACTCTGTCAAAGAGACAGTTATATCAATTTGTACGCTATTGCAGTTTGTGTATGTTATTCTGTTGCCATGTTTAATGAAAGTAATTTGACAGTGGAATGTTCCATAAATGTAACCTGGTTGGCATATCTAGGGACCAAAATTATATTGATTTATTTGTGGCTCAAACTGAAAGCTAAAGAGGTAGATGCTGACTTTAAAAAAATCATATTCAGTGCAGAGCTGATAACACAACCCTTATTTACCACACCATACATTCAGCTTTAATTTTTTGTTGTTTATCCTTTTTCTCTGCAAGCTGCAGCACTTGCACAGAATATAAGAGTGAAATAGAGGGTAAACAGGCAGTGTTATTCAGTTTTGCTGGTTGTTCTAAGTGATGAAACTATAATTCTCTGGGTGATAGATAACAGAAGGTAATTTTATGGTTACTAAGAATGAGTTTGCATTTGTTGGGATAGTTACTACATAAATTTATAGATCTATTTTGTATGTACCGCATTTTAAATTTTAGTGGCAGCACAAGGAACAGTGTGAGAGTAACACAAGTAGTCCTGTCATGAACTCCTAGTTTAGCAGCCACTTGTAAAGGTATACTGTAATTCAACATGAAATAGCTTCAGAATGTTCTCACAATCTTGTTATAAATCATGGTCTTTGGAAGGGAAGGTGTTATTAAGTTTGTTTTTTGATTTTCTTTTGCCCTTCCTCCATCATCTTATCTAGGGAGAGTGTTGAAAGGTAGGAAAGGCAATTCTGTACAGGAGGTCCTTTTAAGTGCTGGATTTAAGTGCCCTTTCAGGATTTAGCACTTTTCTAAGCTTAACTGACAGGTCACTTTGCCCCTTGTTATCTGGGCAGATAGACCCTGGGACCCTACAAAGACAATAAGATTAATTGTGGGGCAGGCAGTAGGATACTACAGCTTCAGATCACAAAATTCAGACAAGGCTCAACACCTGTCAAGCTATTATGACATTTACATTCAATAAATATAATGTCTCCAGAGAACCAGAACTGTTTTTGTTTAAAGATGGAGATTGGGCCCCAGGGAAGCCATTTTTGTTGAACACGCCATTCTGTGGTGAAGAAATACCAGCTTTTGTCAAAGATTTAATTGTTGGAAGACCCATTAAGATTTCAGTTCAGGTTACAAATCTGAAGGAAGCCTAGACTGACAGAGGGGTGCTTGATTTGATGATCATGGGAGCAGAAGAGGAATGGAGGTGGTAGATGGGCTAAATTTGCATTTAAAAAGCTCACCTAGGAACATAGCAATTAGACTTTTAAATATAAAAATATAACTTCAGAGCATCCCAGAAGTATTCCAAAGTACTGAATTATGTAATGGCCAAACCAAGGACATTCCTTGAAAGTTAGGTTATCTGCAAAGTACTATAACAGAAAGTGTCAGAATTCTGAAATGATCTTCAGGAGTTCAAACTAAAGTTTTATTCCATTTATAAAATTAAAATGGACAGTGTTAAGAAACTAATTTTCTTAAATGAATGAAGTGATTTCTTCCAGCATGCTTCAAATGAAAATGCTTCTACTCAATCGTAGTGTACCCACAAACAGCAAGTATGCATCTGCAAAAAGACAGAACAGTTGGGGGAAGAAATTGAGTGTTGTCCAATAAAAAAGTTATTTCAGATCTTCTTTTACTAAAACAGATTGAAGTGATGGCATTGTCTGGTATAACTTACCTTATGGAAATAACTTGGGATTTTGGCAGAAGAAATACTAGATGGTCCAAGATAGCCTTATATAGTCATTAAGAATAGTGATCATCAAAATCCTTGATAAGCACCTGTAGACCTGACAACAATGCAGAAAATTTACAGCAAGACATGCTTTAATGCCTCAGAGACAGCATGAACAAGGAGATGGAACAGCATTTGATTTTGGCTCCTAAAAATATTCAATTGCTTTTCTCCTTTTGAGAGCAATGGGGAGGTACCCTGCATTCGTAGCCTAATTGCAAGAGTGAAGGAAGCCAATTTACTGCCTACAGGAGCACACATTAATGGAGAAAATGAATAGAAGCAAAGTCAGTGCTGGATCCTCTGCACTCCCAACTCCAGCAGCTGAGTCACAGGAGAACTGCGAGTGAGACCTGCTGCCTTACTGAAGTGTGGAGATCCACGGGTAATGGGAAGATCCAGAAGCAGCTCCTTACTCTGAGAAAGATTTCATGCTCTGCTTCACTTCAGCATTTAATCAACCACAAAAAGTTTATTGCTGTGTATACTCCAGTGCCAGAAACATTATCGCCTAATTAAATTGTTTCATTGTTTTGCTATATCTAGCAACACGTCTCTTTAACTCTCTGTTTTATTTAGCAGTGAGTTTGCTTTAATGTCCTCAGAATGGGATATTAAATTGAAGGGGTGGCTGTTTAAATTCAAGTTCAAATCAATAATACAGGTAGATTTTCGTTGCCAAAGTCTAACTTAGGGCTTTTCACTTTGCTGCGGTCCTGTGTTCGCATGTGATTTATGACTATCCCTGTTGGTGGGACCTATGTTTCAAGGCCTTTTCACTGTTTAAGCTTTCTGTAATCGGTGGAATTTCTCTCTTCTGCAGTTCTTTTGGATATATTGCCATGCTGAGTTTCGTTATTAATTTCAGGTGTCAAAAATACTTAGATATGCCTGGCCCTCACAAAACCTGAAATTCTGAATACACATCCCGGAGCCCCTCTAAATAGTGAATTTATTATAAATACCCTATATTCACTTTGTGTTTATCCTTCAGTAGTTTTAAGAGCTCTAAATGGATGATACTTAAGTGTTCAAATGCCCTCAAGGTTATTCCAGATATTCTGAGATGGTTCAAGCCATAAGGTTCTCATTCCTGCGACTATAAATCATTAGCTATGTTACATTGCTGCTATTTTATTAATTCATTTGCATAATGAAAATTACTATATAAATAACATTGCAAAAAAAGGCTTTATATAGCAGTATAAATAATTACTACCTATTTAAAAGGAAGAGAAATGGAATTTTGTCACCTGATGGCTCCTAAAAAATGTTGCAATTCCCTTGTTCATAGTTGAAAAGTTTATTGTGCCTAATAAAATTTAGAGTTACATCGATGAAAGGAAAGGAGGAAGTACATAAGAGTTGTTTGTCATGGGATTTTATTAGGAAGATTATTTTAGGGAGAAAATGCATGCTAATGCATGACTGGTCAAACTCTGGCTGTGAGCTGAAGTGTTGGGTATTACCAGAAAAAACAACCTCTTTAACTTCTGCCAGTAAACCCAGAAACTGAGGGATTCAGGATCCCTGTCAGCAATGCAGAGGACTGTCCCTGAGCTCAGCATCCTCCAGGCTGGTGGAGGAGCCATGTGTCACACTGGTCCCTCCTTCCCCACCACACAGACACCTATGGGAATGGTGCTTGTTTGGCACTAACGGGGACAAAATGTTTCTCTCGCACAGTGGAGGGCATCTCCAGCAAGCACAAGCAGAGGACCCTTTTGGGTGCACAGAAATCTGCAATATATCTGTGTTTAAATCTACTTATCACATCTTCATATTAGCTGATGAAAGTTAACTGATAAAATTTTGCTTTCTGCTCATAATCCTTGTAAAAAGTAACTGCTTCCCATGACCTTTTCACTGAGTGTTCACTTCTCCCCCATTAAAGAAATAAAAATTATGCTTTATTGTAATTTCTTTCAAACACTCTATTTAATTTGTTCTCCATTTGTCCATAATGATAAACCAGCTATCCTATTTTCTAGAATGAAAGAATTGTGGCTTTGAGATAGTTCAATCACTTTCTAAATGCACTAAAGTTATACAAATTATCTCACATCTAAATTCTCTTTTTAAAATATTTGAGAATTAAAGGTAGTTCTTGGTCCTGACCTCCCAGAACTAGGAGCAAGATGCAAAATTCTTATGAGAATCTCAGCTGTTTCTGAATTGTTTGGGTGCTGTAAAGTAACCTTCTTTACAAATGTTAAGCAAATGTTAAAAAGGGGAATGCAAAGTCAACAGAAAAGAAAGCAGTTTCAGTCACATGTAATATTGTTTCTTTCTTTTAACCACTTGTTATGCCAAACAATGTTTATGGGACAGTTTTTAGGTGTTGATCAGTCTAAATAAAGTGTTGACTTAGATTTGATTACAAACTTATTAACATACATTGATCATCATGACTTTATAAACCAAAAATATTGTGTTCAAATGGATGTTGACAATACAGAGAGAAGGTGTACAAAAGTAATCAAAAAAATATCAAGTAGTGAAAGTTTTCATCTCCCTCTTCACAAAGACAGTGCTTAGAGAGGATCACAACATAAAATAAAGTATTTGTAAAGAAAGGGTTATTTGTCACTAACTTTTCAGTCTGGTATTCAAACAACCAATGGCTAGAAACCAGAAATTTTAACATGAAAGTTCTACCTACAAGGAAGAATTTCTGAGTAAATTTCCATGATAAGGGTAGTTAATAATCCACCAATGGTTTGAATGGATTCTCCTTTAATGGACATTGTTGGATCTTGGGTCAAAGTCAACTTGGGGGAGGAGANAGGTCGCTATCCGCGGCACGGTAGATCAGGCTTACTACAGGCAGAGCGCCTGCCAGATATCCTGGAAAAGAAATCTGGACTGCTACAGAGGAGAGGAGAGGAGAGGAGAGGAGAGGAGAGGGCTGAGAAAAATTCCAACGTTTTTATCAGACATCACAGAAGGTTATCACAGTGGTCTCACTGGATTTTCAAGCTAGGGGGAAGCAACAGTTCAATATGCTGTGACAAACTAACAAAAACTCTAATATGCACAAAATCTATTTTGTGCTTTTTAATATGGTTTTGACAGTGGACTTAATCTTTGCAGAAGATATAACTCATTTAAAAATTGGCCATAATCACACAATTTAGCTATGTACTAGATGGGCTAAGCCACACCTACTTCAATTGACAAATAAAAAAAAAAGTGTTTAAAAACCACACTGAATGAAAAAATGTAGATTCATTGCCTTATGACTGAAAAAAGACTCACAACTCTCTATTTCTTGTATTTCAGAACTTCTATTTGTAAGGAAGGGAAATAACCTTTACTGTATTGTTGGAATAAAAGGAACTAGATGATTCATCTCTGTGAATCTGCTTGTTGAATTTGATGGATCATTCTTAAAAGCGACGTTGCTAATCTTCAGGTTTTCTTTTTTAGGTTATTCACAGATCAGTGGGTTTTCCGGCTAATACAGGTCCTGATGCTCTTCTGTCTTCACACATGGTATTCATCATATCTTGACAAGAAAAGACCTTCAGTCTACAAATAACCTTCACTGAAGTAAGACATGTAAGTGGGTTTCTATATGAAAGATAGATTTTATGGCTGAATAAAAAACAACTGTAGTTAAAAAATGTCAATGCATGGCCCTATATGAAGATTTTTCCTCAAAAGAACTTTTAGTGTTTGTTGTTAAAAATCTCTTATAGAGTAAAAAAAAATTGAATTATTTTATCATTAGCCACAAATTCAACAGGAAAGGAAGATCAGTTGAGTATTTTATCATTCTGAAATGTGCAGCCTTTAAAATATTTAAGTATCCACATTAGTTCTTGTCAAACTAGCACAAAGCAGTGCATAATATGACCTATGTGTAAAAGCAGAACAAGATAAGAGGCTTTGGTAAGGGTGAAATATTCACAGTATGGTTACTTTGTGCAACAGTTAATAATTTGGTTTCCTAACAGTATATTATTATTATTACTATTATTATTATTATTATTGTTATTACTATTATTACTATTATTATTATTATTGTTATTACTATTATTACTATTATTATTATTATTATTATTATTCCTCAACAAAGTGACAAAAATAAAACATTTCTTTCTCTGTTAGGCAATTCAGCATGAATACTGCTAAAAAATAATGAATGCTTGTCAGTGACAGGAAACTTCAGCACAGCAGAAACCTGATTACGTTTTGTTGTCCTGTGCTGCAGAATCAGTTTCATTTTGTATCAGAAGGATTGGCCAAATTTTACTATTTGCCACACCACCATAATCCTAGTGAAGTCAACAGATCTCTGACATTAAAAGTTAGAACTAATTCTTCCCCAGGTGATTAACTGATTTCAAAGGGCATATAAGGAAAGAATTTCTCTTTCTTCAAGGAAAACATTAAAAAAAAAAAAATCTAAAAAACAGACAAACTAAAATTAGATCTAATGAAATTTAATTTCTAACATTTGTCACATACCAGTCCCATGAGGTGTACTAAAGGATGTTTTGATACATTTTTTTCCTCATTAGGAAAGTTTTCCTCATATCCTGTGAGGAATACTAAGAACTCCCTTGTTTGAGGTATACTCTTTTCATGTAGCATGTTGAAGCTTGATATCTTCATGACATCCATTCCTAATAAGTCAGCTGGAAATTGGTCACTGGTTTCCAAGAAGGCATCAGTGGGTGGGAGAAAAGGCATTGGTAATAGGGAGACTTGTTGAGGCAGAGTGATCTATCTGAAACTCCCTCTCCTACGAACACATAACAGCACGCTTAATCTGGGATCATACTACAGCAGAATATTTTTATTTTCATGCTGAGTTAACAAGGAAATAAAATGTATGCTAACAACAATACAAATGTCAGAACACGCCCCTTTAAGAGGTAAATTCAATATTAAGATTTAATTGACAAATTGTTGAGCAGAAAGGTAAAACACAACAAAATAAAATCTGAGAAAACTAGGATCATATATTTTGATCATTTTCACAAGAAATTTCATATGATTATCCTTGTTGTAGATATCTGAAAAAGAGTAAGAGAATGCAAACAATGTTTTTAAAGTGGTCTGAAAAAAATTCTGTGTTCTATCGAAAGAGTTACTAAGAACAAACAGCAAACATCTATCTCTAAATGCCTCAAGATACAAGTGCAGTTCTAAGTGGGATCAAAACAGTGTAGAACCAGATATAAACATAATGCATTCAGATAGTACCATGTAGCCCAGCAGATCTCATGTCTGTTTTCTTGTTCTGTTGTTTAAATTCTTGGACTTAACAGTATCTTATATGTTTGCATCTATTTGATTTGAAAAATTGTATTTTCTATACCCTCAAGTATTTTTCTATACCCTTACCAGGGAACTGGTAAATACAAAATATAATAACTTCTCTATTCAAAGCAGAGAGTGGTTTAAAAATATTTTAAGATCTTGATATGTAAACAATTTAAAATGCTTAATAAATTTGTACACATATAAATTCTTAAGCAGAACCAATACTTAACTCTGACTGACAAGAGAAGAACCTCATGGACTTAGAAATTTAAAATGCTTCACCTTTCTCAGAAAATCTCTAATAATGTAATGCCATTTCCAACTTCAGATTTGATGAGTTAAGATATGAGAAATGCACTCCTTACGTGAATGCTGAATGAATTTTATTCTTTTTTTTTTTTTTGTTTTTGGAGTTTTTTGAAAGAATCAGAAATCTTGAATCACATTTGAAATTCAGTATCTCAAATTTCAATGCAAAAGTCATATTTCACTGAAGATGGATTGAAAGGTCTAAAGAACCAAATGTTATTCTACCTACCTTCAGAAAACTCAGGTGAAACTCAGTAATCAGTGTTAGTGGTAACTTGGAACATTATCAGTGTATTTCTTCGCAATTTTTTTTTTTTTTTTTTTTTTTTTAGTTTAAAATTTATTTACAACAAATCAGAACAATAAGACTTCAAATTAAATTTGATAGTAGTGTGCTGCAAATTTAGTTCAAAATTATTTTCTCATCCAAAAACCAACAAAAACATAACCATTTATTGTGCTGGAGCACAAGCCCACCACATGCTATTACAGTAAAAGCTAGGCATTATTTCCATCTGGCTTTGAGCTCACAGGATATTGTATAAACTACCAGAAGAGCTCTATTTCATTGTAATTAAAATTTAGTGTTACACTTAAGCAATAAGGCAACTCCAGGAGATGTGATTATCATGAGATAATGACCTTGGGGTGTTACAAGGCAAGGAAGCAACCAAATGCCTCTAATCCTCCAGGGGGTATGATTATTTCGGAATAACCACACCCCCCGAGGTTGTGTGATTAGTATCAGAGACAAAGTCTGTACCGAGAATACAAATATGATTTTGTAGGGAAATGTTGGGGGACTGGTCTAAGTAAAGTTGGTAATGAGGAGTGCTGAAACAGCAGTTTTGGATGAGTTGTGTTTCTCACGTGCTAATTCTAAAATGTCTTTAAGAACTCTCAGGACACATATAGAGCTGACAATGATGTCATACCTGTATAAGTAATCCTCCATAAATGCACAGATCTAATCTTTTCATCCTATTTTGGTTTCATAATTTCCATTTCATAATAGCAATAAACTGTGGTAAGCAATGCATTTCTGGGGGATTATTCCACTTCTCAGGTGGCTGAAGTCACTCAACCTTTAGCCTCATATCTTTCAAGACATCTGAGAAGTGCAATAACTCCCCAGAAATGCACTGCCTGTCATGTCTTATTGCTTAATTACTTTGTACTTATCAAGTAGTTGCTCTTTAAATGAATGCAGAAGCACAGTATGTTTTACAATTATGGGGTGTATAGGAGCAGTATAACACTGTTATGGCAAAACATAAAGTAAGTAATTGTTACAGCAGTAACAATTGAGGCTGCAGTACAAACTACGGTGCAAACTATGATGTCTGTAGAACACTTTACTGTTCTGATAAGTATCTTGTGTATAGTTAAGTAATGTGACATATTCAGCTTTAATAAGGATGCAAAACAGGAACCAGAAGGAAAAGATACAACAGATAAAGCAAAAATAAACTCCAATTGCAGAATTTATATTCCTCTTGCTCTTGATAGCTTTGGGAATATGTAAACATTTCTGAAACTAGTAAAATCACATTAGTAGTGATTCTAGTAACGAAAAAACAAGTCAAACCAGTGTATAAACAACAATGAGGAGAGGCCACATATTGCTATTGATCTTTCAGAAAAGAAAGTGCCCAAAAATGGGACATTGTGAGTAAAAAGCAGCTTTTACTTGCAGTAAAAGGAAATCCTGTTTGATTTTTCATGTAATCCCTAAAACTAAGATGTTATTCATAGTTGTGAGCCACAGGAAATGATGTGGAGTTGAAAAACTCCATTTGCACAATTCCTATGAGAACTATTGTTGAAACCATCACAGCTAGTCACTGTAAGATCTCACTGCAGTTTCTTACTGGAGTGGTTTCCATCCTTCCTTTCCTAAAGCTAAAACTGGGTTCTCTGGAAGTAGGTGTTTATCTTAAGGAGTAAAAAGAATAGAAGCCAAGAGAAAGCTGTTCAGACTTCAAAGGCTAGACCTAATGTGTTTGACTATCTACATAGGTTCACAATCTACTTCTGAGCTACAGAAGTCAGAAATGAAAGATATAAAAAATATTGGGAGCATGGCTATGGATATCATGAGTTCAAGATCTGTTTGAAAACATCTACTTATGACAGACACCACCTTCCCCTCCTGGTAGTGCTAAAAATAATGTCCATCTTTTGAAAAGCAGGAAATGCATGAACACACATAACAAAATTTTCACATATTTATCTACAGAGTTTGGAGCCCTAGATGTCTAGGAGGAGCCACACACGAAGATTCAGCCAGACCAGGAATTCTGTTGCAGTTAAGTAATTCAAAGATATGGAATAAACTTGACTGCTTTCATTCAAGGATACTAAGCTCAAAGGCCGCCTAAATGATTTGGAAATACAAAAAGATACATTTAGCAGTGTAGCAAAATAATATTTATTCACAACTGGTTTTGTCTGAGTTGTCTGCACCATGTAAATAAACTATTATACAGAATAGATATGATTGCTAATACTGATTGTCTCATTTAAAAGTGGATTTTTATGCTAATGTAATATATTTCAGTGACAGAACTATAATGATTCATTAAAGGAAAAATGGCTGAAATTAAATTTTACTTTACACTTACCAAATATCTGTCTTACATTCACTAATTTTGGCTTGCTGGCAAAATCAATGCTTGGGCCTGCTCAGGGAGATGTTCTTCCCCTTTCAGAGAAGGCATCCCACTGAAAGCAGCATTACAAAAATGACCAACTGGCAGACATATGACAGACATACGAATGCGAGTACAATATCTCAGTGCTTCAAAGAATTTTTTCCTTCATATGGTACATAAAGAAGCAAATTCCTTTGGGAGAAAAAAGGCTGAATTTGGCCAAAATGAAAGCAAAACCCCCCTCATTACCCTGATAATATGTGACTCAAGAAAAATATAATATATAACACACATGATTGGTGAATCCATAGTATATAACTATGAACCTGAAAGAAAAGGGACTTGAGAATTTCCACCCAAAGTCATAATGTAGCACTACGTCTGTTCATTGCTGTATAAAGATTAATTCACGTTCTAACAAGCTCCTTCATATTCTGCCTCCACTTTGATGCTAGGAACTTATCTATTAATGCTGAATACTCGTAGTGAGAAATTGTAATACTCTGCCAGAGTAGAAAAAAGGCTTGCCATACTAGCATCCTAATTTTCTCAATAGTTACTGTCACTGCAACCCTTAATTTAGAGCGCAGAGGTGGCACAGTGGTAAATTACGGCACTCCTCAAAAGCTTCACCTTCCAACCCCAGCACTGTGATTGTGTCAAAATTTGAAAGAAGAAGAAGAGTTTATTTCTCAGTGAGTGTGATGTCACATTGAGCAAGAAGAAACACATGAAGTGAGGAGATTTGCAATGCCAGTGTACTAGTTCAGAGCTCATCACTGACATATGAATTTCTGGAGCATTGTTCTTGGTAATTTTTTAAACTTGCCACTTCAAAACTTCTTGAAAACAGGTAATAAGGGTGCTGAAATCTTGAATGTCATTTAGATGTAGATATATTTGCTTTGTCTATTTAGACATCGTCTGTTTTTCATTTAAAAAAAAAAAAAGAGGTGTCAAAGAAAGAATACTGCATACAGAAAAGCACTAAGAAGGGATTTTCTTTCTAACTACCGGGGGATTTATTCTCAAATGACGTTACTTCGATGGTGATGGCTTTTCATGCTTTGGGTAAAGATATGGAACGTAGGTCAGAGATGAAGCTATGTAAAAACTACAAGTTGTTTTTCAAAGACTAAAATAAAAATTGTCAAAGTGCTCCATGAACATTGTTTGATCAGCAACAAGTTCCAGAAATATTAAGAATCCACTCTGGGGCTATGTATAAAGGCAGTCACAGAGGCAAAGAAGAATGATGTATTATCCCAGAGGATAATAATCATTTGTATTTTTGCTGTGGACCTGAAAGGTCCTGCAACCCCCAGTATGAAAATGTTTAATTAATTAACCTACCTGAATTCCTCTCAGCTAGAGCCAAGGCTTTAATATACAGCCAGTGAGTGACACAGACCATATTAAACCAAGGAAATTTTAGAAGCAAGTACCCTAGGCTGTCTCCTGACCAAAACATGCCAGCACCTTTCTGCTTGGAGCCCAGGAACACAGAAAGGGGATTCATTGCTCTCTGAGAAAAAAAACCAAACATGCCAGGATGGGTGGGGGGGATCAGGGCTTTGGCATGCACTGCAGCACATTTCTGCAAACAGATTCTGACTGGCACACAGCACCACCTTTTTTTTCCTGGCCTGTCAAGGGGCAGAGTAGTTTTTTGGTCCACCTGGCAGTTGGGAGCCAAGAGAGAGGCAGGGAAACAGGCCAGAGGGGTCTCCCAATCAATCAGCACTTACAGAACTCAGTTCATCTGGCAGAAGAGCCCATGTTCCTCCCAGCCCAGTCTGCAGACCAGGGAGGGAACTGGAGAAAGGAGGGGAATAGTGTCTCTGGAGTACTGAAAGAGCAAAGAAGATAACAAGCATTGAAGTGGAAGAAGACAGGGGTATCTGGGTGATATCTTGTTGGTATAGGTTCACTTGGGGTACTAAGATAGGAGAGACTTAAAAGTTTGGAGGGAACCAGGGTATAAAAGGGCCCAGCAAAACATTAGATTGAGCAGCTGGTGTAGAGGGAATGGATAAACTGAACCCTTTAACAGCTCAGTTTAAAGTATAGGCTGCTTCTAGGACTAATACCATTTTAACATTTCTGATATGAATTTTGGATAAAAAACTTGTCTGCAGACAAAAGTATTATTTCCGGGAAAGTGGCTGTAATATCTTCCAAGCTGAGGAAGTAATTTCTTCCTATTTTCTACATCCAAATGCTGAATGGAACTATCTCAGATCAGAAGCATCATCTGGGTGAGGAATGGTGCACTCAAATTTAAAAAAATCAGATACAGCTGAGGAACCAGACAAAGACAAGGGAAAAGCTGAGTCAAATCAAACGTTGAAGTATTCATGGAAGATAAATAAATGAAGAATAAAAATTGTACCTTGAGGAATTTGCTACAATATGGTAATTTGTACATTGAAAACCCTCTACCGCAAACTGGAACATCCTTCATCTCACTTGTGAGGCTTGTTACAGTAATTTTATTTAACTCTTCCCTCATTAATTCAGTTCAGCATTTGTAAGCACTGCAGAAAACTATCTTGTTGCAATACAAAATCAGTATACCAGTCCTAAAGTCACAAAGGGTAGTAATTTTTGTTTTCTGAATGGTGGATAGCAAAAAATCTTGCTAAAATATTCTGTATGTAAGAGTAAAAACCTATTATCATTCTTGATGCTTCTAACCCAGAGGAATTCATGTTTTATAAATGAAATGTTAGATCTTATTTCTTTATTGACTGGCAAAAGCCAGGTAAATCCCAGAAGAATACCTACAGTAGATCTTTTCTGACATGGGGCAATTGGCTGTTTCATTACAGGGAAATCAAACCAGATGTAACTTGATTCTTTATTACCTTCTTGTAGGGCAGAAATGGATCAATCTTTGGAAACTAGTATGGACAATAATTTAGATGATAACTTGAAGAAAGCATGTTTTAGTGTTTCAGGCCAGACAAAATCAGGAAATTTTGCTTTAGAGCATTTAAAACTTAGTGAAAAGCACTGCTGCACTTAAAATATAGGGACATTTTGTCAATACCTGCAAAATAAATTTTACAACATTTTATTTCATTATTACTTTTAAAACACTTTGCTGTGTGAGGGCTGGGAAATATTCAAACTTATATACAGGACTGTTATCGAATGGGTAAATCCATGTGTATTTTACCCATGTTAGAGAAGAATGACCATGTCCCCAGATCCCCTCATTTAGAGTGACCACTTCTCATTTCTTTGTAGTCAACAAATACTGCTCATGCAAATTCCATCTGTAGTCAATTGAGAACAATAGCATTTCCAGATAGTGAGTCAACATACGTGTTTTAGATGTATTTCTATAGATTGAATGGAACCTGCTTTGGAGACCTTCTTTTTCTCTCATTCTTCCTTAGGTAGACTTACCAAAGTTTATAATCAAGCTTGAAAAGTGGACTGTATAGAAAAAATGAATCAATTGATTTAAGTGAGAAATAACCCAAGTTTACTGATTCATTTCTAATTACATAAATATGTAGAGAAAATACATGAAGTTATATTTACTGTGTACTGACTGATACAACACTCAGCAGTATACAAGTAAAATGTGACATATCAACAGTTGGATTAGGTGCTTAAGCTTAATCATTAGAAAAGTAGAAGAAACTTTGCTAAAAGGATTCTCAGGAAATCCAACAAAAAGAAATGCAAAGTCTTACACTGAGAAACATCTGGAGCGATGAAACCGGTACCGGGCTCTCCAGTGTAAGTTTGGAGCATGAACTTACTGAAGTGCAGGAGGTGATGGGAACGAAGAAGTAAAAATTTCTTTTACTAAAATGGTGGTCAAACACTGTAAGAGGTTGCTCAGAGAGGTCATGGAGTCTCCATCCTTGGAAAAAATGAAAATCTGTCTGTACGCAATCCTGGACACCTGCTCTAGCTGACCCTGCTTAGGTAGGCTGGACTAGATGATCTTAAGAGATGTCTCCCAACCTCAGACATTCTTTGACTCTGTGTTATAAAACCTGAGGGTATGCATGCTTTTCCCTGACTTGCAAAGATGTGAAAAAGAACCCAGTCATATCAAAAATCAGAAAGGAGCACTGTGTCTCATGGAGTGGCCTGATCTCTATATTTGATAACTCAGGTGAAAATACACAGCCATTATCAAATATTTATCTTACACATTATTGTCAAAGCTCCTCTATGCCCCAAACAGAAAAGGAATAAAGATGGAATCCATCAGATAAACCTCTTCTGCAAGGCATGTGGCAACAATTCACGAAACAATGTTATTAACAATTACCAAATGTCACAAAGCATATGCTTTCTAACTAAATCATGCTAACAAAATATACTTATCCTGACTGGAAAGTGTCATTAAATACAGAATAGGGACGAGTTAGGATTTAATCTAGACCTTTCTTTTCCTCTGAGACTTGGTCAAGACCATACTTGCCAGAAGTCCATGTAATTTATTCTTAAAAATATCCAGGTAAAGGGATTCTAGACCACCCATGTCTAATCTGTTTCAAAGAGTTTCACTAGCTTCAAGAGCTGGAAAAATTTTCCTTATACCAAAGTTCCAAAGTGGAGAACCCTTTACAGTATTCTTATATATTGGCATAACTACTCAGTAGTCTCTGTCTTAAAGAAACAAACATCCCAAACACCCAACCATTTTCCCTAATGAAGTATTTTTCACCAGAGCTGTCATCAGGCAATCTTCTGGAGGTCTACAATGATCCAGACATCGTGTATATATAACTTAAATATTGCAATGAGAAGGAGAGATGATAGACAAATGACTGCTAAGCCAAGGAAAGGGACGTAGGTGAATTAGGGTGCAATCTAAAGGACTTAGAGAATCAGCCCAAGTTAAGTGGAGAATGGGGGAAGAACAAATTTTACTGAAAGCAATTGCAACTATCAGGTAGTTTTTAATGTTCAGCTCATCCTGATAACAGCAAATGCAACCTCTAAAAACTGGCACAGTACTTTCTCAGCCTTTTGTAGCTGTGGTGCATTGAGGTCTTTACTACACCTTTTCTAATAGCTAAAGGTCATCCAAGATTTATGCTTGCCAAAATAAAAAGCTAGGTTGTAAAAACCAGCAGTAGCTAATGTAGCCAGGCTTGTTATTCCTGCTCATTTTCAGTACGTTTAGCAGAAGCCATGAATCCCATCTAAAATGAGCAAAACAAACAAACAAAAAGAATGTTGTGTATTTTTGTGGAACAGTGCAGCATTAGAAGCACAATGCACTTCAGTATTTGAAACCTGAATCTTGCAGTTAAGTACTTAACAGGCAGATTCTTCAGTCTTTTGCGAATGGAAAATTTTCATTTAAAAAGTAGGCTGTAGGCATATGTAGGCATCTGAATTAGTATACATCTGAATAGTTTGCTTAAGAATAGACTCGGGTATTTCCAGTATTTTTTTTTAACAGATCACAATATAAATGAAGGCAACATTTTGCTAATTGTCACAAAGAACACAAATGGCAGAGCTATTTCTCCATGATATTTTTCTGAGACCAACAGTCTCACATTCTCTCTGTCAGCATGAAAAACCTTGATGTGATATTGAATTAAGAGCTACCTTTTGACAGCCATCTCCATGTAATATCCAAACCCCTTTTCACTATCACAGGTACCATACATGCCTGAGATCTCTGCTTGAAGAAGGTGGAGAAGTGGATTCATACCTTTGCCATGTCTAGGTTGGGTTATTGGGATTTATTATTTTATACAAGCCAAGCTAAAATGCCTGTTAAAATGCATCTCCAATTTTGTTAAAACATCAATTGCTACAAATCTACACAAACTCAATATTGTTTATCAACCCACTTCTATAAGTGGTTCCATTTATTTCTGGTGAAATATCACATTTATTTTAAAGGAAAGATTTTGTCTGGAGAACCATACTAGTCTTGCTAATTTGCGTGTTTATTTAACAGAATAAATTTTGAAAGGGGCTTTCAAATACGTAGTCATAAGCATTCACACATGTAAGTAATGGACTTTATACTTGCAAAACTCATTTTGACAAAAGGGATTTGCTTCAGAAAATTCTATCCCATGTGTAGGTAAGTGCTAGATCCATCATATGGCAGGCAGAGATGACAATGTTTTAAAATATATAAACAAACAGAAAAAAGTTTTCAGTACACCCATGGAGGAAGGAGTTTCAGAATTTGGGTTAGATTTAGAGTGGATTTGCTCTGGAAGGTACCAGCACTCTCCTAGAGAAACTGACTTCCCATGGCTTGGATGAATGTACTGTTCACTGGGCAAAAAACTGACTGGATGGTTGAGCCCAGAGTGAATGGAACTAAATCCAGCTGGCAGCCAGTCACATGTGTTCCCCGTGGTTCAGTATTGGGGCCCGTCGTGTTTAACAGCTTTATTCGTGATCCAAACAGGGGGATTGAGTGCACCCTCAGTAAGTTTGGAGATGACACCAAGATGGGCTGGAGTGTTGATCCACTGGAGGGCAGGAAGGCTCTGCAGAGGGATCAGGACAGGCTGGATCTATGGGCTGAGGCCAGCTGGATGAGGTTCAACAAGGCAAAGTGCTGAGTCCTGCACTTGGGTCACAACAGCCCCATGCAGTGCTACAGGCCGGGGTCAGAGTGGCTGGAAAGCTGCCCAGTGGAAAAGGACTTGGGAGTGCTGATCAACAGCTGCTGAACATGAGCCAGCCATGTGTCTGGGTGGCTGAGAAGGCCAATGCATCCTGGCCTGTCTCAGCAATGGTGTGGCCAGTAGGACCAGGACAGGGATTTTTTTCCCTATACTCAGCATTGGTGAGGCCACACCACGAATCCCATGCTCAGTTTTGGGCCTCTCACTACAAGAAAAATGTTGAGGTGCTGTAGCGAGTCCAGAGAAGGACAACAGAGCTCAGGAAGGGTGTGGAGCACAAGTCCTGTGAGGAGCAATTGAGGGAGCTGGGGTTGTTTAGCCTGAAGGAATGGAAGCTGGGGGAATCTTGTTCTCTCCAACTACTTGAAAGGAGGCTGTAGCCGGTTGAGAGTAGGTCTCTTCTCCCAGGTAGTGACAGAACAAGACGAAGTGTCCTAAACTTGCCCCAGAGAAGGTTTAGATTGGATGTTAGGGAAAATTTCTTAATTATAAGGTTTGCTCAACATTGAAACAGGTCACCCAGGGCAGTGGTGGAGCCTCCATCCCTGGAAATGTTTAAAAGGCTTGTGGATGTGACGCTTAGGGACATGGTTTAGTGGTGTACTTGGCACTAGTGGGTTAACAGTTGGTCTCAATGATCTTAGAGGTCTTTTCCAATTTAAACAACTCTATGATTCTTTGATTGTTAAGGCAGCAATTTCAGGACAATACTGTCACAGCTCACTTCCTGTTTTAGTGGTTTTGAGGGAAACAATCTGGTAGTTTGTCTCAATTATTTTTTTTCTCGTAACCTTACTTACCATAAATTGCTAAAAACAGAAGTGGAAACTGTGCTAATCTAAACCAATTTTCTGCATGAAAACTGTAGATTTCTTCTCCTTATTTGTGCATATAACCTAATAAAGTGTTATTGAAATAGATTGTTTCTTTTAAAAAGACACCTGACATTGATAAAAGGACTCCAAGTGATGAGGAATTTACCGTATTCTTCACTAATCCGTTGCAAAGCTGATTGCCCTCACTGTTATAAATGTGTATCTTGCATCTACTCTTTAAACTGAAATCCCTTGCGGCTGCACGTTGGTTCAAGTAAGATGCCATGACTTGTGTAAGAGCTTAATACATCAATGACTGCTCCAAGTGCTGACAATACAAAATGAGTGAGCTTTCTCCAACCATCAGATCAGATACAATAATCTTGTTACAGAACATTTATGCTTAAATTTAAATTTATAAAGCATTGCACAGGATTTTAACCATGCTATTTCACTGACCATAATGGAAATTGTCTGACTGCATGCCCTACAAGCTGCTGATAAAATGTATGTGTTAGACACTAAGGGCAAGATATATGAAATGAATTGGGTGCTGCTGTGCTGGGATTTGTAATGCCTAAACTTTTAAGCTGCTTGACTTCCTTTCTGCTATCAAGGTCCCGGATTAGATGGCCAAGACTCAGTGGGAATAACAGCATAAATCAGTGGGAGCACATAGCTGCCTCTCAGCAGCCAGCAAGTTCTGTAGAAAGCCTCTTAGTTCTATCCAGAATAAAGCTTTAGCTATTGCTAAGGAGGAAGTATATATTAAATAACATTTCTGGCCATGCTTTAGCAGCTTACTCTGCAAATAAAAGACATTCAAGACACCTTCTGTGCTTCCAGATCATGTGTCCAAGCAGCAAATATACTTATTTCCTTCCATGTAAGGGGATGAGGCAGAAGAAACAATTCAAGAGAAGGCAGTAAGGGTGATGGCTCTTTTACACAGGGGGTACCTAAGTTAAGCTTCCTTTCCAGCATGTGTGAAATTAGAAACCAGCTGCTTCCTGCGCCTGAAATAATTATATATCCCCACTACCTGAAAGATCAATCTAAGTACAGAAGACACCATCAAACTCTTTTCTGAACTGCTCTACAAAGTTGCGTATAGCAACCAACCTTCAAATCCATTTCCTAAGCCAGATCACCAGCGTGATGTTCCTGGCATCACCATTCTCTAACCTTGCATTCCCAAACAAAGATTTAAATGCTACATTGCACATGCCTCCCAGCCTTTCACAGTATCAGTAAATGATTGAGGTTGGAAGGGAGCTCTGGAAGTTACCTGGTTCAACTTCCACTACATAAAAAAGGACACCTAGGACTGGTTGCCCAGGACCAACCTTGCTATTTGCCCATGCCCAAAGAGCTTTTGAATACCTTTTGGGAGGGAGGTTCCATAGCCTCTCTGGGCAACCTGTGCCAGTGGTCAATTACCCTCACAGTGAAAGAGCGTTTCCAGATGTTCAGGGGAAATGTCCTGTGTTTCAGCTTGTGCCTATTGCCTCTGGTCCTGTCACTGGGTACCACTGAAAAAAGAGCCTGGCTCCATGTTTTTTTCACACTCCCTACAGATATTTATATACATTGACAAGTTTCCCCCTGAGCCTTCTCTTCTCCAGGCCAAATAGTCCCAGCTCTCTCAGCCTTTCCTCATAGGAGAGACACTGCAACCCCATCATCATCTTCATGGCCCTTTTCTGGACTCTCTCCAATGTATCTGGAGAACTTTCCAGTACTGTCTGGTACTCTCCAGGACTGAGAAGCTCAGAATTTGAGACAGTACTTAAGGAGTGGCCTCTCCAGTGCTGAGTATAGGGAAAGGATCCCCTCCCTTGCCCCAGCAGCAACCACATGAATCAATCCAGGATGCCACTGGCCTTTTTTGTGGCAAGGGCACATGGCTGCTTCACATTGAGCTTAGTGTCTAACCTTAGAGCCCCAGGTACTGTTCTTCAAAGCAGCTTTCCAGGTGGGCAGTCCCCACTGTGTATCGGTGCATTACAACTCTGTTGTTTCCACACTTTCCATTTCTCAAACTCCTGCATCATGTACAAGCAAGGTGTTTTTTATCCTGGTTGCCTGAGGCCTTACTTTTGAACTGTGGGTGTTCAAAAGCACACAGCAGCAGTACCACAACATCTCAGAGCTAGGACCTCTGGTTCTGATGAGATGAGAGGAAGTGGGGTAAGGCAGGGGTAAGGACAGGAATACAAGAGTAATGATCTACCCCATTCAGCTGGACTGTTGGACAGTGAGACACAACTTATGCACTTCACATAATAAGTCACTAGGACTGCAAGTATTTTCACGCTCTTATGTAAAAGACCTCACCAATAAGTGCCACAGTTCTATTCTATTTTAACTCCTTCATTTACTGTCAAATTTAGTGCCAGATTATTCTTTAGAAAAGAATTTTCAAAATATATGTCAATTTATTTATGTATTACACGGTAAATGACTTTTTGTCTTAAAAAATCAAACATCCCTGAAGCCTTGATCATCACAGGAATCAAAATTATGTTTACTCCTTTCACAACAGTTGCCACTCACAAAAAAAGCAACCTCTTCAAGAAAAAACAGTGATCGTATCCAAATTTGTAATATAAACAGTGGTGTATAAGAGGATACTTTCATGTTTGAATCACACAGAGGTAAATAAACAATTACAGTCCTGAGACAGAGACAGAGTTTCAAGCCCCTTGTCCCATGCCCCAAGTGCCTCATTTAGTATTGCAGATATAATATTAGTCATAGAGTTAAATTATAATTCAAAAATGTGATCTAGTTAGGGGCGGCCAGGGCAGAAGTTAGGAGACCTATTTGCTATTTCACATTCCATAATTTCTTTCCAAGTGAGTAACTCCCAAAACATGTTTGTCTCAGGAATAGAATCATGTATATCTATTTTTATTTATTAATAAATGAGATGTTACATGGTCAATAATTCACTAATTATAAATATTGTTGGTATTAGCAGGAAAGCAAAACATATCCTGACTTCATGATTTACATTTTGTGATAATCCTTTCAATGACTTCATTGTACTGAGTGTTCAACAAAGAAGCATTCAGAGTGCACTACAATATACATGGCTGTAGTTTATGACCTGCTGACACGAACTGAATAATACATATCTTATATAATGCTGGTCTAAAATATAATACATGTGCTCTTGAATCATGAGTTTGCAGGCTGCTCTGTTAGACCCCTGGCTGGAGCCATAGAAGTTTATATACAAATTTCATTGTCACCTTACAGATCTTTGCTGTTGGATGCAGAAACTTATCTTGCCCTTTCTGTTTTGCACCTAAGAAAAAAAAAGGTTAAAATATGAAAGATTAACTTTTCTTGCTCTCATTGTGTCTGGAGTGTGACTTCCACCCTTGCAAGCAGGGAAGGGCATTCAGTCACTGTTCAACTCTCCATAACTGTACCAAATCCCTTACCTTTTTTAATATGAAAAACCCATTGTTCACTCAAGACATTGATATGTGCTGATGACAGAGAGGTACCTTCTGAGGTATGTATATTCCAGAATGGCTGCGTTTCTTTTTGCAAAGTCTTGAGATTCTAAAAATTCCTCGTGGGATATGGCAAAGGCAAAACTGAAGATTCCTGAAATAACTCCATAAAAGTACACAAAAAGCTTAATAAATCATGTGGACTGCACTATGGCACACCAACCTCTAACACACCTGGGGGATAAGGGACCTCAAGCGGTATCTCCAAAATCTATCATTAAGCTCAGCTTTATATCACTGTGTTAAAAAACAGCTGAGGGAACTCTTTCTCCCTGTTTGTTAGTAATCAAACAAAGCATTTCTGTGTCTCTCAACATTTAACGTTCAATTTGTTAAACATCACAGAAGAAAAATAAAATGAAAAAGACATCAGTTCATAATGTATTCTTTAAAGTTTCATCATCCCATGACTCCGTGTTTCTCCATATTGACCTAATTTGCCATGACAGGAACATGGTCTGTGTTTCAGAATATTCCAAGTGCAGAAATTACTAAATCTTTGTGAGAATTGTATGCTAGGCTAGCAAACAGAGGCATCTTTATTGATATTAATTTCACCATTCATAATAAAGATATATCATTAAGCAGAAACAACTGTACTAAGAGAAACATCATTTATTTAGGTACCTAACATTTTAATTGTCACAGTTAGGGGTTGATCTTTCCTCATATGGCACTTTGACATTCTTTCTACATCAGACCTCAATGTAGTTAGTTGCTATCCTGCCAGATTAGATATAAATTCAGATTTTGTTAGGACTGTCTGACACTCTAAACAAATCTCACAATATGAACACTTCAACGGGAATTAGACAAGTAAGCTAGAAGGTTAAAATAAATCCATCCATATCTGTTATCAGTGAAAATCGTAATGCACTGACAGCAGAGGCTGCTGCAGGCGTTTCAGTCATGGTGGACAGAAGTCCACGTCACAAAATCTTAAATACAAGCAGTCTAATCCTGTAGCCTTTAAAGATCTAAAGTGAGAAGAACTGAGAAGCTGATAAAATTAACCCTCTCTTTCACCTTCAAGGAAGCCATCCTAAAACAAGACTGAGGCATTCTGGCACTATTGTCAGTAAGGTTCTATTTCCATGTTTAATAATTCTATGAATGCAAAAGGTTCTATAGCAGTCATTGCTATTAGGTGCTGACTCAGAAATATGAGAATTCAGAAAATGGAGGGGTAGGATGAGCAAAGTGGTGAAGATTTAGGTTAGATGTCAGATTGGAACATTCTGCTGAAATTATTGCAAAATACTTGCTGGCAGAGAGAATAATAAATCTGACCAACTACATTTATTAAAAGTATTCTCCATGCATAATTTATTTACAAATAATCACCTTCTAGATATTTAAGTATTAGAGTGACTCTGTTTTTTCCTAGAAAATTAATTAATTTAGCTATCCCAGTATAACCATTTATCCAATTTACCTACTTTTTTATTCTACAAGCTACCCGTAATTTGAGCTGTCACATTAATATATAGTGATTCTAGTGCACTTAATCAGGACAACTCTAAAATGAAAAAATGGAGGGAAATGCATAAACATTTACAAGGTCATCTGCAAGCATATAATTTCATGAGTGAAAGTATCCTGTGAGGCACACCTTAACCTTAAAAGACAAGGTCAACATGAGTTTACTTATTTGTTTATTCCTAAATAAACTGGCACTGAACAGTTTCCTCTGTTCAGTGACAACATAAGGAAAATCCAGGAAAACAAGTGGCATGGCATATCCAATATATTGACTATATGCAACTCCCTAATTTTCCTTTTTTTCCTTTTTTTTTCCTTTTTGTTCTTTCTTTTTAATTTAAAGTTCAGTTAAGCAATAAGCAGAGCAATGTGTGCATTGATGGCCTCATGGAATACAGGTGACAGAAATTAAGAGCAATAATTTAAAATAATTTTAGAAAACTTTAAAAAAGCAAAAATATGAAGAATTGGTCACCTATCACCACTACTTATGGTGTACTAAAATTTCCAGCACAAGATTCTTCATTGGTTTCCGGTTAGATTCTTGGTTACTTCAATGATTATTCCGCATCACTTTCAGCCAAATACATCATTTCTCGCTCAACATACTCACTTCTTTGTTCTTTAGGACTAAAACCTTCCTGTAGGAACCCAGGGCTTTACCGCTTCAAGGTTTAACCATGGTATACAACACTACCCAGAACTACCCAAACAAGCAGAATTTGGTGAGCCTCCTTATTAAGTAACATACCTGAGAGAATACGTGGACCTTGGCCACACTTGATGTAAAATGGCCAGAGCAAAGTTTGCTGCAGTCACTTGGAACCATAAAATTGCAAATAGACATCTTTCTGAGAGATTCCTTGTCCTTCACTCTCTGAAATTACTGTGGCAAATCTAATCACGAGTGTTTGCACATGCACTGCTGTGCCATTAACAATGGCAATATTTTCTCCCAAGAGTTCATATATATTTTATTTTTCAAAAGTGTAACTCTATTATCAGTTACCAATTCTAATTAATAGAATATTACTAACACAGACTTTAGTTCCTCCACCTATTCAGCATTAGGCTACAGACCAGACTTTAGCACCACAAGGAACAAACTTCTTTTTTAGGCAAAGTATGTAATTGCTTTAGTTAAAAGTACAAATGTAGATGTACCTTGAGATCTACTTTACTCCAAGAGCTCCTTTCTCTCTTGATTAGACAGGAGCTTTTTATCTTCAACCATCTATTCTTCCAGCCTTTTTAAAACAGATTGCTCATGGAGCTGTGAGGGTCTAACATGAAGTAACACACATTCCTTTGACATTAAAAGGATTCACAAGAGTTCCTCTTTTCAATCCTTTTATGCATATTTCTGTAAGATATGGTTTTAAAATTGTGTGTCGCATTTGGAAGAGTGAGTGCTTATATAGAAAACTCTTTAATATATAAATAAATAGCTCATCCTGTGAAAGCTAAGTAATTCCATATCTTGATACAGTAGTTTCACACTGTGGATGCAGTCAGTTATAGTGTGAGACTATAACTGCCATAATTCACAGCTACCATTTTTAACTAAGGTAGGTTTTAAAATCTCTTTACAGCTATAAAAAAACATAGATATTTACCATGAAGTCTCTTTATGCTATGTTTCATCTCATTTTGTCAATCAATACCTAATACAGTGATAGTCTAATTACATACATATAATGTAATTATACATAGAATGTAATTATACTGTAAGTAGAAATTCTCCTATTAAACATAACAATGCTTTAGACATGGCTAGACTAAAGAAACAAAGCACTACAGAGTTGTGTACAATTATTATTATCTAAACAAAGAGCTGAAATGTCATATGAAGATGGAGCACAATCAAAGTGATTGATATGTCATTTTTTGTATTAGTTAAGATATTGTATGCTGACTACAATGCACTTTAGATACAAAAAAAGTGTGTCAGTGCTGCTTGAAGACATATATATATTTCTGTTATTGATCTAACCTGTTTAAATTACACTATTGTTTTCAAGGAAAGCTTATAATCCTTTTTAGATGAGTGACATGTTTTCTTTTTAGCTTTTGTGCTTTACAGAAGAAAAGATGAAGCAGAGAGAGCATCAGATCTAGGAAGCACGTGCATTAGCTATTATCAGTCACCTAGCCCATACTTGTCTCTTTAATGTGGTTTCAGAAGGTCAGACCTGCAGCAGATGTATTACTCAGGTGACAAGAGGAACATCAGCACTGATGCATATCACTCACAGAAGTAAAACCTCTCTGCTTGGGCCATTGCTGCCCTATAAGGACACCATTGCAATGAATATATTGTTACACTTAGTCTCATAAATGTATATAAAAAAGAACTGCCATCCATGTACTTCCTTCAGACCTACAGAAGAGATCTCCTCAGATGCAGACAAAGGAGGACTTTCGCAGAGAGAGTGGGAAAAATATGTATTTATTCTCTAGGTTGATGATACCATATGAGAGGAAACCTACAAGGCTGGTGAATTTCCAAAGGGTGGATTAGACAACAACGAACACAGTGGATCAACATTCCCAAGACTATTCGTTGCAGGGTGCAAAACCCAATTTAATTGTCAAAATGTCAGTACCTATAAGTAAATTAAGAGTCTAAGCTCCTGTGGTAAGTTGACCTTGGCTGGACACGAGGTGCCCACCAAGCTGCTCTATCCTCCCCCATGTCAGCTGGAGAGAGAAAATAAGATAGAAAAAATCTTGTAGGTTGAGATAAGGCAGTTTACTAAAGCAAAAATGAAAAGCTGCATGTGCACGAGAAAAGGCAAAAAATCCAAATGTATTATTCTCTACTTTCCATCACCAAGAGATATCCAGCCACTTCCTGGGACTCAGGGCTTTAGAATACATAGGGGTTGCTGTGGAAGGCAAATATCGTAAATAACCAATCCCCCCTGCTTCCTGCTCCTTTTCTTAACTTTAAATCTGAGCTGACATCATATGGTGTGGAATACCCCTTTGGTCAGTTTGGCTGTGTCCCCTCACAGGATTTTGCCCACCCCCCTCCTGCTGCTGAGGGTGAAATGTTGGAGAGGGCACGGATGCTGTGCCAGCGCTGCTCAGCAGCAGCCAGAGCTCTGGGGTGTTACCAGCACCTTTCCAGCCACCAATGCAAAGCACAGGACTGTGAGGGCTGCTCTGGGGAAATGAGCTCCATCTCAGCCAGACCCAATACAGTTCCCGTTATGGTCAGCTGAATGTTAGTCAAAATAAGCAAGAAGGCTGTACATCTAACTAACTATCATTAGCTACTTTGGGGTGATTTTAAGAACTCTCATCTTATATTAATTTTATTGACTAGATGAAAGCTTAGGTACCTAACTCACATGTTGGTGCTTGCATTTAGAAACCTAAATTTAGATTTTTAGACTCCAAAGCTGATGATCTCTTCAGGTACCTTCCAACCTTGGCCATTCAGTAATCTTGTGGTTTCTCAGTTTCATATGCCTACTCAGCAGAAAATTATGAAACAATAAAGCATTTTAAATAACTCAGACTTCTGAAAACTTTGAAATCATAATTGTTTCCACATATTACAAAAGACTACTTAGAAATTTGCATTCCAACAGTTTAGCATAAGCACAGAAACATTTAACCTTGACAAACATAAATCAAAGTTTAGACCACCAGTGACTTTCATATTCATTGCCCTTTTTTGTTTATCCCTTCAAGCTTTAATTTCCAAGTTCTTTTATGTATATTTTATCATTAAATTTCAAAAAGCATATTCAAGATGAGTAACTGAATCCTCTTGTATGTATCATAGTTGCCAGTTCATAGTTAGTGACTGGTGAAGGGGCGTATCCATTGGGAAAATAACCTTAAACTACTAGTTAAGTGGGCTTCACCCATCTACAAAGCACACAGAAAACTGAGATCATCTCTAACCCGTGAGACAAGGCTCTCAGCATGTCTCCAAATACCTCTCCTACACTTTCATTTGTATCTTCAGCTCTCTGCTTCCTTTGAGGGTATGCAGCATTTCCTGGAGGTGCACCTTGGTCCACCCTGCACAAAACATCTTACACTGAAGTCACCTACTGAATATATTCAAGCACTGCTTTGAAAATATATGCCTGTGTTTTAAAGTGAGGTGAATTTCCGTTTACAGCTGAAGCAGGATTTAGAGGAGATCAATGAAGCCTCCCTCAGCTGATACAAAAACAGATTTTGTAGACTTTAGAATAATCAAAGAGTTAACCTAGTTTCATTCCTTCATGAGTAAAACTCACTGGTAGGCTTTTATTATGTTAATTTTCCAAACTTGCAAGGCAAAAAACTCAGTAAACTGAAGGTAACCAAAGGGGCTGTTTGGTAGAGACAGAAATGAACTGTGTCTTTTGAAGTGTTCTAGAGAAAATGTGTTCAGAATATTTAAGTCTCAAGTGAGTTACCAAAGGTTATTCATTCACAAGTGAGATAAATTCATACCTGTCAAATTGTCTGGATCCTCTGTGTGATCACCAGGGCCTCAAATCATTTATTTTTTTCCCCAGTGAAAGTTCAAGATTTTCACATATCCAAATTTAGTAGCATTTCCTGTGTCTGAAAGTAAATGAATTCATTTTCCTTTCATCTCACTTTCCACTTTTGCAAGACTAGTGTGAAGAAAAAAAAATAAATCCAGGCTGGCTGGCATAAATTGTTTTAAAGTACAATTTCACAGTGCAAACAGCCTGCAACCTCCTTACAACAGATACTATATTTTTAAACAATGTTTTTAGAAAAACCCTATGGCTGGCAGTGATTTGAAATGAATGTGTAAAATACCATTTCAAACCAATTGAAGACCCGTGTAGACCTTGAAGACTTTTCTACGGCTTAAGCTCTTGGATGTGCAAAAAAACATGTGCTTCTTCTCCACTTTGATACCTGATCCAAAAGGAATTACTATAATCAGCCCAAACTTGCTTTATTGTAATAACATGAATCACTCTTTCCATCGTGCAAAGTGTGGACTGTGTTTGGCATCAGCCCTGAGGATTGAAGAAAATTCCATGGAGTGGGGTTAAGGAAGGAACTGAGAAGTCAGCAAGAATAGCAGAAATCTTACATTTTCAATGAAAAAAGAGATGATCAGGGCAGGCAACAGAGAAACTCTTTGCTCATGAAGACAGAACATTTAAAATAGTGGGCGTAACCACTGACCAGGAGTCACATCACTGAGGGACAAAAAAAGAGTCAGACGCTGATACTGTGGATGTTTCCTGTATTTTCCTAAACTGTTCTTTTTAATAATTACACATAATAGCAATTCAAAATGTAGGTGGGTTCAAGGTCACACACACTGCATAGTCAAATTTTTGTAAAAGAATATTTATATTTTACATTTCTGACTGCATGGCAAATAGCTTATTTTAATTCACTTCAGAAAGAAATAAAATGAGGAAAGAATTTCCATATTTTTTTCACACACTTTATGCTCGCTAAGTCAACATTAAAAAAACCCCAGAATAGAAAGCTTTTATGTTTTTGTATTCCATAATTTTTACCTTTTGTTTTTTGTGAAGTGTTATATTTCACAACATTCGTGTCCTACCTTTTGTTGCATTTGGCATCTCAGTGCATTGAAATACAAAGAAATTTTGAATAAGACAGTAAAGCAAAAATTTGGAAAACCTGCCTCCTGCCTAGATATGCAATTTCAGAATTCCTACTTTTCTATATAGTGTCATTAGATCTCAGAGACGGTAAAATACCTTAAATAATATATCATTCTATTTAATTTATATATTTCTGGATAAAAAATTTAATTCTCCCATCCAGTCACACTGTTGTGGTTGGCATTTATTTGTTTGTTTGTTTATTTATTTATTTAAATTCCATGAATAATTTTTATTTTCAAATCTATGCATTACTCCTCACTTAGGATATGTTGGTTCTGAAAAATGCAGCCCACATTTGTCTACTGTTTTGATGATGTCTGATTCAGGATGGGGAACAGCTATTTGTGGAGAATTAAAACAATTAACTAGTCAATCAAAGGAAAAGCAAACTATTCAGTCTCCTAAAACTGATAGAGTGAAGTACCCCGTGCTTGTACCTTGAATATGACCATATTGCTTCTTTGGATAGCATTTTTTATATTTACATAGGTAAGTTAGAATGTGCATGCTAATGAAATACAAAAATATAAAAATTAGTATTATTATTGTTGTTGTTATTATTATTATTATTATTATTGTTATTGTTATCAGAAAGGAACTTCTTTATTTGATCACCCATTATATATATACAAAACTTCAAAACATTATTTTCAAGGGTTCTGATAGCACTATTAGTGTACTAGCTACACTATTTTGATCCACTATTGTAGAATGTACAAAGCTGAACTATTTTGATTGTACCAAGGAGAGAATCTGGCCCAATGGGGTCAGAGGAGAATGTAGCAGCATATGTATATTGTATAAATACAAATAAAGTAGATCACAAGGTACTCAGAAAATGACAGATACTTTAATTCTTAAAAGGCATAGACTTTCAAGTACTTTAGAAATTATGAAATGAAGAATAACAAAAAAACAACCCCCCATTATTATCCAAGCAGAAGTGGTATAAGATCATTTATCTTGATGGATGTCACCTTAGAGCACATATTATCCCTATCTCTCAAAGTGTTTTTTCCCCCTTATTTCATCTCTGACATTCATTGTAAATTTAATGATCCACATACGATTTGCTGGTGTCTCAGTCTGGTGTTTTGAATCATGAAACTAGTATTAAATTTATGGCACTGCAGTACCACTTAGTGAATCATTAAGCAGTACAGTGATTTTAACGATTTGGATCACACTGGACCTCATCACTGTATAATGAGGTTCCATTTAGTGTAAATTTTATGTAAAAATTCAATTTGCAAACCAACAACATGAAACTACAACATTTTTTTTAACCTGACATTGCATTTATTTATCGTGATTTCCATCAGCGTTTCACAAGGGAAAGAAAATGCTACCTCATTACAAAAATAATTTTTTACAGTCTTCGCACCACTGAAAAATATATACTTTCAGACTGGTATTTTTGTAGAAATCTATTCTAAAACAAAAATCTCTAGAGGGCTTAGATGTGGTTATTAGAGTATGCTGAATTAGACTGTGGTATTAATGATGTGGCTGAGCACTTGGAGAAGTGATTGTTCAAAGGGCTCCCAAACCCTTCTCTGCCGCTCAAGAGGATCCACCAACACAGAGGGGAACATCCCCTACTGTGCAGCTCAATAACATTGGGTCATCCCACTACCTTTTTTATTATAAACCTTGTTTCACAAACCAAAGACTTTCAATGCTGAATTGCTTCTCTTAAATTCACTGAAGGACTAACTAGACATATGTAACCAACCCAAATACAGATTCCCTATTTTGAAGAGTTTTGCACTGTAGAAACTGTACAGGGTACAATGGAGTTAATGTACTATTGGAACAACTAGCAGCTCCTATAGAAGGTTTTCCACTTGCAAACTAGTAATTTTAGACACTGTTTTCAGTAACGTTTGCTTTGCAAGTTGGTTTTCATCAAACAAAAGCAATCCAAAGCATTCATAGATAATTGGGTCATAGTCTCTAATTCCATTTCACCTACTCTCTTGCTAGTATTAACTAATCTGCTTAGTCCAGAGTCCTCAAGCAGAATTTTAATGGGAAGGAAGCACAGTTCTTGAAAAGAATGGTGTTTCTTCAGTTCTTCTGGTCCAGATTACACGCATTTAAGGAACTTGCTGTTTAATTAATTAAGTCATTGTAGTCCTGTAGTATTTTTGAGGTGGTGCAAAACAATGGGGATATAATAAAAATCCTTACATTAATTGATATTTTAGTTCAACAGCACATGACAACTCAGGCTCTCTAAGTACTTTAGGGATGCCAAAGGTAACAAAAGATATGAGTAGGATGACACTGGAGTTTTTCCTCCAAAGAACAATCAAAGAAATGCAGCAAATCAAATGCATATAAGTGGCAAATAAGCAAAGTAGCACAATATTTTCAACAAATTTTTAGAAAAGCTTGTCTTACAAAATATCCTAAAATGGTGCAGCTAGTTTTCTTCATGACTACCTGACTGAGATGCCCGTTGCTAGACATATAACATAGAAACTTTCAGTTAAATAACATCAGTGGCTAAGAATTATGTGATACTACTTACCTGTGCATTTTTTAAATGGAGAGTAAACTACCAGAGACAGAAGCTTCTCTCAGCCTTTTAGCTTTCTTTCCCATGGTGCAGTTGTAGGCGCAATATTTTATGGAACCAGGAACATTCAGTAATCTGACTTGAGCGACAGTAAATCTTGCTATATTGAGTTGTGTTGTTGCTGTGGAATTAGAAAGAATAGTAGATGAAATGCAACATAAGATCTCTAGCAAACAAAATATACATTTTTAAAAATTTACACTTGAATCCATATTTGTAACAGTGTTTAGGAAATAACAAGGCTTGCTTTCATCTAGCTGAAGGAATATGCATGTGCACAGTCTCACATATGACAGATTCAACAGCATTCTCATTCACAGGTTAGTGAGTACTAGAGCTAAACAAGCTGAGTTTCCTATGGATTTGTGTGTCACAGCTGACACCCTCTCCCCCTACAGATGCTACATTTCCAGTGAACATTTCCTGCTCAGAGAAAGCACATCTACTTTGTGTGGATTCTCTGATGTCTGATGATGGTTTAAAAGTGGTTGCAATATTTTCTTCAGCCGGGTCACTAATGGGGCCCCTCTCTCGAACTTTGCAATCTCCATCACACATTTCCACTGATCTGTGATCCATGAAACCTATAGTCTTCTATGAAATTTGGTCAAAACTAACTAAAGGGTATTGAGAGGAGGGGTTGAGGCAAATAACTGAACAGACCTAGACCAAGATAGCATAAATATAGAGCTTTTTCCTTTTTAATCAAAATTAAAAAGAACCAAAAAACCCAGAAATCTGGGTTAGCACTTTCCCAAAGGCTGCCTTTTGCTTAAATTAGATTTTTATTTGCTCTTGACATGGTCTCAAAACTTTATAAGATTTTTAACGTGCTGTATGAACTCACCACAGTCAGAGCATTCAAATGAATTGGCCTGCAATTTTTCTATAAAGTGTGTGCAGCAAAACCACAGAAAGACTTTGGAAGCTCAAATGGATGCTTTTGTTGTAACATGAGCCAGAATAAAAAAAAATTTCAAAGAGTAAAAAATATGATATTCCAAGCGAGACAGAGCAAACTATGAGGGTTGGTAAAGGTACCCCAATATTCACCTCTGCCTGGCACAGTCCGCAATTATGAGCTGCTTGTGCTGGTTTCCTAATGAAAAAAAGGGGGTTGTGAATGAATAAAGGCCTACTCATCAGTCCTGTTCAGCTCCTGGCCATTGACAAAACTCTGATCAATTTTAGCCAAGCTAAATAGAGTAATAGAAGAGCCAAGGATATTTAATTGGAACAAGTCTTTTGTGAATCAGCAGATGAGTTACGAATGGTCTCCATAGGTCTCCATGACCCTGCTGCCCTCAGTCGTTTCTGCTGATGGCCTCCTGGCACATGTGCCACCTGGAACCAGTGAGCTCTCCATGGCCACTTGCCCAGTCAGGAGTCTAAGTGTATGGGAGGTGACTGTGGGCACTACAGGAAGAGAAAAGGAACTTATAGGAAGTGTGAAAGAGAATTGAAGTTGGTGTAGTAGAAAATTAAATTATTTTATTAATTTAGAAGATGGAAGATTTGCATATACGGGTGACAAAAAATCTGCACAACTCAATGAAAACCTATTTCCTCTTTTCCTGATGTCTTACCAAATTAATTTTGTATAGTTAGAAAATAAGTGATGGTGTAGCCTTTGGAAAACAGGAGCTAATGATAGCAGCAGTTATTTTATTACAACGACTTTCCCAGGTGATTCAGACTCCCCAAGGCATCTGGACCACACAAACAGTGTGACCAAGGCAGGTATTCTTGACAAATAACACCTTGAGCCATTCCTCAGCAAAGGTTAGCTAACCAGTGGATTAGTGCGACAGCTTCTTGCTGGTTTCCTGAACAGCTTTGTTCCCACTCACACGAAGTCCACAGCTCATCCAACGCAGAGATTAGACATCTAAACACATACCAAATAAAGCTTCAAAGCAGATAATACAGCACTATTGAAAAAAATATTAAATTATTTTGGTAGCATTGGTCTATGAGAAAGTAACAGTGTTTAGGAAAAAGTCTTACCATTATTGTCAAAGCAGACTTGTGATTCTGGCCAATAAGCCGAAAACATCTCAAAAGTTAATGTATATTTTCAAATATTTCATGTAAAACAGAAATTTTAAAGGCAATTTGAATTACACATCTCATAAATCAGCATTTTTTAAAATATTGGCTGGAATCTCTCTCAAGTTTGAATTATTTCTCATATGAAGTATGGATCAGTCATGTATAGTCTTTATTTTAAGGGTAAAATGAACATCAAAAAGTTTCAAAAATGCAGTTTCTAAATGTGAAAATATAATTTTTGTGGCTATGATTTGCAAAAAAAGCACCAAAGCTAACCCTGAAAAAAAAAAAAAGACAAGACACTTCTCCCTACACACACACACACACACACACGCAGACACAGACACACACACGCACAAATCCAAGGTTTGTCACAGATGAGCTGAGGAAAGAATGCATTTGAATACTCGAAAATCTGTGTATTCTTTGATTTCAAACAGGTTTTGCCAACTGCATTTTCAAGCATTCAGAAAAAGAACAAACACATACATTTAAATTGTTTTCAGCGTCTTACCCACAATATGACTAAATAAACTTGTATTTGTCTAAGATTTTATTCAGGCATTTGTTATAATAACAAGTAATTCTTCTGCTTAAAATTTAAGTTGTATGCTGCTGCATTTTTAGAGTACCGTGTAATGTTTTGGAGCATAGTTATCTGGGACTATCTGTATATCAGGGAAGCCAACATCAGTGTGTTTTATTCTAGATCATAATATGCTTGGCATGATATGGTTTATTGATTCATTTTTAATTTGACATTTAATTCCTGTGTAATAAAAAAGCTATATAATAAAACCAAAGAAAACTTTCCCATGGGAAGAATTTTCATCATTTTGGTCACTTTAATTTTTTCAGGGTGTTTCTCTTTTTTACACACAACAGCACTAACCCTCTTATGTACAGTGCTACGTCTTATAGCATGATTTTAATTTTATGTTTTGGTAGCAGTTAATCATATGAAAACAAATAACAAGCAAAAATTTGTTTGACAATGGCATGACTAATATCACAAGAAAGCCTGAATGAAAATGACAATGAAAAGCAGAATCCTGCTAAACAATATCACCATCAGCCTAGCAATCCATGGAGGTTTTAGCTAAAACAAGATATTTAAAGGTCTTATTTATAAGAACACGTGGACTGAAAAAGAAATATTAACTTCATTAATTCTTAGGCAGTAAATGAAGTTCCTGTACTTAAAGGCCTCATATTTTTCCATTTACAGGTATTTGGTTTTTGTAATGCTCTTAGTTCAGGTACTTCTGCTCCCTTCTTCCTCCATGCAATCCTCCATGATATTAATGAAAAGTAGCAATATAGAAATCTATTGTGTGGTTTTGGCACACATGTACATGTGCTTGCATTTAGTCTATTATATTGAAATGGCAATGGTCAAAAACTTTTGGAGATAGTCCAGTTTTTATAAAAACCTCAAGGAGCCTTAATTTACTGGACAAGATTATATAGTTAAAGAAATTGGTTTTTATATTCTTGCTAGTTATTTACTTTAATACTGAGTTCTAAAATATTCTTTTTAGATTAAGAAACCTTAGATACAAGAGGATTTATTTCCAAACTCTGAAATTTATTGGTAGCCCATTGTTGATCTTATCATTCAGATTTTGAAATATCTGATCAGGGATTTTTTCTGCTCCAACTGTTTTAATTTTGCAAGCCACTGGACCTTAATGTGAGCTAATCTCTTCACCTATTTTGTGGGGGGGGTGGGGAATCTAAGTAGGCTTTTTTCTTTGAAATAACGACTTTATGTGCATGCACAGCAATTACTGACATTTCATAAAGTACATATTGCTGTTCTGTACATCTCCAATGTCTGTATTGGGGCTCTATCAAGGAAAGAAAACACTTTGAAAACACAGCCTGAAATGAGATGTTAAGGTAACACAAGAGTGAATCCGTTCTAATACCACAGTTTTTGCTTTATTGCATTGTGTTTTGAAGAGACTTGAACATAATTGTTTTCCATTTTCCTCCTCTTTTACACTAACAGTCTGTATCATAGTTTAACCACAGCCTGCAACCAAGCCCCACACAATCATTCACTCCCCCATCAGCGGGATAAGGGAGGGGATCAGAAGGGTAAAAGTGAGAAAACTCATGGATTGAGATACAGACAGTTTAATAGGGAAAGGAAAATCCATGCAAGCAGAACAAAACAAGGAATTAATTCACTGCTTCCCATGGGCAGGCCATGTTCAGCCACTTTGGGGAGAGCAGGGCCCCATCACACCTAACAGTGACTAGGGAAGATGAACACCAACACTCCAAACATCCCCCACTTCCTCGTTCTTCCCCTCAGCTTTATATACTGAGCATGAAGTCATACTGTCTGGAATGTCCCTTTGGTCAGTTGGGGTCACCTGTCCTGGCTGTGTCTCCTCCCGACCTCCCAAGGACCCCCACCTTCCTCACCAGCGTGGCAGCAGGAAAAGCAGAAAAGGCCTTGGCTCTGTGCAAGCCCTGCTCAGCAATAACAAAAACATCTCTATATGATCAACCCTGTGTTCAGCCAAAATCTAAAACACAGCCCCATACCAGACACCTTGAAGAAAATTAACTCTACCCCAGCTGAAACCAGCACATTGTGCTAAGCATATTCTGCCATGGAAAGTAAACATCCTTTCTTGTACTATGAGCAGAAACTATGGGAAGAGTTGCAACAGCAGGAAAGAGTGATACATGTCCAAAGAATTCTTAAAATAACAGGAAGATAAGTGGATTTATTCCTATAAAGCTGTTGAAAAACAGGGAAAAGTGAAAGTAGCAAGTGTAGAAATAATACAGGAAACAATGATGGTCTTACTGTGTGAGATAGATATATATATGATATAAGACTGTATCTGGAGTTTCTATTTAACTCTGACTTCTACATAATCCAGCATGTTTTTGAGAGTTGCAGTTGAATCTTGTGCACTGCTAACTGTAGTGTTACCTAGCTTAGTTCACATTAGCATACTTAGGACCCTAAAGGACTGCATTGGTTTCCATGTTTTAACACTTACTACTCAGTTAGAACTAAGTGATGAACCAAAATCTATCTAATGGACATAAAGTGAGAATTTGAAAAATAAGAAAAAGTGCTGCAAAATAATAATTATAATAGCAACTATAATAATGGAAAACTCAAGCCTGGACTTGAATTTGCTATTCTCTTTCGTGGGATCTGCAGAGTTTGAAATCACAATTTGAAATGCCATCTTATAATACTTCTGATATATTCTAATTGTGTATCAGAAAGGGGAATGTTCAACTATTTATAAACATAATTAACCAACTTGCACTCTATCCACCTTCATGATTTTGTGAATTTCAGTTGCATCACCTTTAACCTTCTCCTCTAAAAACTGAGTGTCTCCTCATAAATCTGCTACTCTGCCTCCTAATTCCCTATACTCCTAAAGTTCATTATGTCTGTCCATGGAGAGGGCCAAACTACATAGAGTACTCAAGATGTTGAGCTAACGAAGTCTTAGACTGAGAAAATGAGAGCTTCTGTTTTTCTCTTCCTTCTCTTCTTTGAGATGACCAGCATTTTGAAGTCTTCTTTGGCCTCCCCCTGCCCACCAAGCTGATGATTTAAGGACTGACCTTTTCCATAGTTGTGACTTCCAAGTTTGTGTTCAAACTTTACTTTTCCCTAGATGCTTTAAACTTACCTACATTAAACTTCATTTGCCATGTTTTTGCCCACTGACTCAGATTTTTAAGGTCATTCTGGAGTTCCTGGTCCTTGGTGTAACATTTTACTGGAATCATCTACAAACTAAGAGATTTCTTGGTCTAGTCCCTTCTCTGGGTTGTTAATGAAGATTTCAGTAAAACTGATCCAATCAACTATCTGTGTAGTACTTCAGTACGGATTTATCTCTCTTCCAAAAATGGGTTAGTAAGGTCTGTTCTTTGTCTAATATCCTCTAATCAGCTTTCATAAAGGAACCTTTCTTCCTATCCTGTGTCAACTCAGTTTCAGAGGTCTGAGGGTGTTTTTTAAATAATTTTTGTCAAAAACTCTAATCTTGGCAATTTTCCCAGAAGACCAAAATAAAGACAAAAGTTTCCTACATTAAAAACACTTTCCACAAATAAAAGAATTCTGTGGAATGTCATTCTTTTTTTTTAAATGCACCACATGTCCTCTAATACCTATGCACAATAGGGTGCAAGTTTAATGACTTGCTTATTGTGCCCCTGTTGTAATTAGATATTAGAGGACATATGGCATGGTGAAGAGTTAGCAGTGAATTTTCTTGTTTTGATTGTTTTCTGCTACAGGCGTAACATTGCTTCAGTGATGATATTGTTGAACGAATTAATTCACATGTTGACTTCTAGGTTTATAAACTGAAATTCCTTCCAGATGATACAAAACCCAAATATGTAACTAGTATCAACAAGTGAATTATCAATAAAAAAAGGTATAATCGCTTCAAAGGGTATAATTTTAGGCACTATTGTGAATGCTGCATTTATGCTTCAAATTATGGTCAGAGTTCAGCATCCATTGGTGAAGGAGTGGCTTTTCTTTCCCTTTCAATATCTTCTCCCTTTACATACATACATGCTCCCCAAATTAGCATCCAACCTTGCATCTTTCTTCCTCAATTCTCCCTCTCTTACTCAAGTCCCTGAGTTCTGTCACCTTTGGTATCTGTTGTCTTTAGTCAGCATGTCTGACTGGGCACAGGCATTTTTCGTTTTTTATTACAGGAATTTGTGGTTAGCCATTGTCTGGTACAGGGATGATACAATCCTTTAAAAGAAAGTATTATTTTTGTAGATATAAGCAAACTGTATATGGCTAGGGTATTAAAATATGAAAAAAGAAATGTCAACATTATATAAATACGCAAAAAAATTGGAATAAATGAAGTCAGACTATTCTCTACACGTTCTATAAACTGTTCTATACATTACTATTGTAATGTAATTCTTAACTGGTTCTATAAAATTTATTACTGAAGATGGCACATAAGCATGGTGGGGGATTGTTTGGGGTTTTTTTATATGCCTGGTATCAGACCACACAACCAAGTCCTTTTTACTTGCAGTTCTTCTGGCAAGATAAATTTGCCATGTGTTTTAGAGGACATATGGTATCTCAGTAATTCATACTGCACTAACCTCCTAAACACATTAAACCATTTCTTCTTGCATGACAAAAACTGACATTCTGTTTCCTCAGCTGGTAATCTGGGGGACATTACTAACACACAGCAGTAGGAAACTCTATCAGCAGCACGTGATATTTCAGCAGTACACACAACAGGCGCCAGTTTTGCCAAGAGTCATGTTTTTATCATGAATCTTGCAATAGTTAATTTTTTACCCAGAGTACTCATTCTTGAACAGTGTAAATAAATCAGAATTTTAGCTTGTGTGTATTTTATGAATATGTCACTATCTTTTCCAGGGGCACTGAAAACATGTTCCTGAAGCCTCTGAAAACTTCAACATGCAGAGAGGAAGAAATAAACACTGATTTTTTATTTTTCTATTATACCATGTTATTTACTGCAGTTTAATATCTGTGGAAGGAATGATACAAACTCTTTTCATGCATGCATTGGCATCATTGTGATGAATCACAGTGCTACAAATCAATATGATCTTAAAATTTAAAAAAAGCATTAAATTACTTCAAAATTACCATAATCTACCAAAAATATCATGGGAAAAGTCAAGGAAGAGAGAGCAAACACTGAAATCCATAAAGTATTGTCACTGCTTCTTTTGATTGACGACAGTTTCAAGAGTGGCATTAATGTTTTTACCCATCGTTCCAATTTTCCTTTTAGAGAGAATTCTGCAAATAACTATCCTAAGGGGTACAGAAATGTTAGAAAATTTACATTAAAACCTCTATACAAGTGTCCTACATTTGATATTGAATTTGTCAGGTAGAAGTTGCAGAATTGTTAGGTCAGCACTACATTTTTTCACTAAGAGATTATCTCATCACAGAGAACTTCTACAAGTCCCCATTCTTAGTAGCACTCCCAGTTGCTTGCCCCTGTCCCAGCGAGCACTGGGAGTAGATCACAGCATAGTGAGCCTCCCAAATGAGCCATGAAGATTGATAAAATACAATCTCAAGTAGCTGCTGGCACCTCCCTGTCAAGCTTACTAATGAGTGCTGTGTTACTGCTCGAGTCAACTGTCACATTATCTCCAGGCTAATAAACGGATCCAGTGACAAACAATACACAAACAAAAAGGAGCTGATAGAGGATCTTTGCTTTTTATTCCTTCTCTGCATGTCCCTAGGACACAATCAAATTGTTGGCAGAGGTGATTTTCATGTTGCAGAAGGAAGTTTTTCATTGTTCGCTGCTTTATGCATTTATTTATTCTTAGATATGAGCAGCAGAAGCCAGATATGTAAAAATATTGTGGGTCTTTGTTTAAAAGTTAAATCCAGTGAATATGCAATACTTCAGAAAGTCAACTATTTCACAAACCAATTTTCATGGTTCCGACTGTTTCCTGTTTGTAGTGATGGCTGGAAAGAGATATGCCAAATCTCAGGATGAAAATCTTAGCTGAGGTATTCCCTGCACTAGAGAAAACAACAGAAAGGATAATTACCTGCAAAAACTGGGTCACAGAAAAAATTAATTTCTGAAGACTCATGTCAGATTTGAGGAATGGCAAAGTACCTGCATAACCGTAATTCGGCACCTTAGTGAGGGCCATTAAAATAGTTTGAACATTAGCAATTCCCTAAGTTCTCCTCCTGATGCTACCTACCAATCAATGGACTTTTGTAACATCAAATATTAGAGGAAAGCAAATTTCTAAGCAGCTGTTGATGTCACTTGCAAATCTCTGGAACTTAACAGTGTTAATTTTGGAAGTTACTTTGTCTGAGAAAACTCTCATCTATTTCTTTGTGCATAGATAGTACACTAAAGAAATTTTTCACAAATTTATTATTGCCTAAGTATGCAATTTCCCAATTAAACAAAAAATGAAACAAGAAAAAAAAAAAGGAAGAAAAAGGAATAACTAATGAATAAAGTCAGGAAACACGCTATAAAAACCATGAAAGTGTAACCAAAGTCTGCTTGCTTGTGACCTAGACTCCAGAGGGAGTAAGATGCTTGTTTTCCAGTTGTACTGCCATATCCCATAAAATTGAGGGGTGTTGAAACTCAGCTACTCTGTTTAAGGCTCTGGAGGGAAGTGGCTATTAGTGCTTGAAGGCTTTCCTTCCCCATCCTCTATAATGTCCAGGCACAGCTTGTCTCCTGCTCTGCCCATGCCAGTTGTTTCCCCCTTCATTGCTATCAATCTCTTCTTCCTTTATCCACCTCTGCACAGGTTCCCTCCAGTCTGCTCTTTTATAGTTCTCATTCCCTCTCTTCTGCAGTGATTCAGACCACTTTGAAATTTGAAAATGTTGGTGCATTTGCTAAAGAACTGATGTGACCTTCCAGAAGGTTAATTTTGGATGTTAAATATGAGTTAAAAAGACCTTTGTTACACATACCAGGAGTGGTCTCACATTCACTTAAGCACTAGAAGAAATGATGCTTGTTTTGGGTACACATCACATGGAATACTGAACTGTCTGAAGATATTTTAGAATTTACACCAAGCAAGAAATAGAGGAATATTGGTTTCTTTAGTTTTCCATTGTCATGTGACACTACTGTAGTGATTATTTTAGGAAATTAAGTTCTGTCATTTGATTGCAATTTTCATGCATGGTTTTTTTGGAGAGTTTTACTCTTCTTCGAATCACTTGGACATTTGATGCAGCAAAAAAAAAGAATTTGGCACAATAAGGGATCTCACCAAAGGTACCAAAGATGTAAAACAGTTTTTGCTACTGGCATCCCTTTATATTTATTGCAGGCAGAAAAGGTTAATATAGAAGAATAAATCAAATTCCTATGTCTTGAAGTGTCTGCAGAAAACAGTATTAGCCCTTGAATTCATATCTTACCGATCTGGACAGAAACTCAAAATACAATTTAAACTTACAACACAGTATGTTGTGTAAGTGACACTTCATGAGCAGCATTATTACCAGAGATGCTTTAATGTATGCATATCAGTTCACGAACACTCGTGTACCTACGAGTGGCTGCCTTCCAAATCCAGGCTCTCTTCTCTACAAAAAGACCAGTGAACTGTATTTTAAAACTAAAGTGGAATAATGAACGGAATAACGTGATAGTTGAGTCATTCACGTAACAACATTGCACAAAATTCTATAGTTATACTCAGTGCGTTAGGGGAAATCTCTTACAAAAGAGATTTTGTTTTACTGCTAGTTTCTTCAGTTCTTAAGGCACACTATTCCTTTAATACTGCTCCTATTTGTGCTATAATCACAAATATCAGAGGTAAAATACTAAAAGAAAACGGTGCTGTTTATGCTGTCATATACTTCACATTGATTACAGTAGAGACAAAATTCTTACAGTAGAGATAAAGGAAAGTTATTGTACACAGTAATCAATACAATTTTGTGTTTCTTCATCCTTAAATGCTGCAAGTTCAGGCTATTTATATAGATTACCTGTAGATTTATGGACTTAAATAAATTTGTCTAAGCTTACTTGCATTTTGCCAGAGGTATAAGTCAGTGGGCGGCTGTTACAAACCTCCACCTGCAAGTTACCACCACACATCTGTTTCCAAGCTGCAATTCCTGAAAGTAAGTTTTTTTCCAACAACTTGCAGGTATCCCTGTTGGCTATTCAATTCAGTTCAATGCATGTTCGATCTCAATTCAGTTCCTACCAGCTACGTGAGAAAAGAGGTTGTCAGCATGGTTCATTTTTAAATATTTGCTGGAAGTTTCAGCATGATAAAACTTGGAAAAGAAAAAGTCACAATTTTAGTCCCCTGAAAAACATTGTCCAAAATTGCAGTCAGCCACATTTTGCAACACAGTGGGATACAGTAGCATTGTTTGGTCTAAAAATGATTCAGACACTTCAAATTTCAACAATTTTATGTTTCTCAAAAAGAATACATGCAATACAGCAAAAATATGTATGTATATAAATATTTGTGAAAAGCAAATTAGAGCTCCATCCATTTTCTGTCTGGAGAGCTTGCTTTTGTTTTATGAAAAAAACCTCATGAAAGCCAGGCTGCTTCTGTAAATATGATGCCACAACAAATAGTACTGCTGGCTATCTCTGCTTTGTTTTTATGTCCTGCAGAGAGTGACATCTGTGTGCAAATTAACAACAGATTTGTGTAAGCTAGCTGTGAATGTAATATTTGGGGTAAAAAAAAGAGAGGAAACTTACCTATAAAATAACGAATGTAATAATGATGTGATTTAATTCAATTTCAAAACACTCTTGTTGCCTTGTAGGTGCATACAATGTTAACAAATCAAGGTGTTAATTACTAACTTCAAGTTTTATACTTGGAGTTTTACTGTCTAAAGACACCCTTTCTTTGACCTGCAAACAATGTCTGGAGCTAAATGTCTGCTACTAAGGACCTGACATACACAGAAATGTTTAGGGGGGAATTTACTGGGGAAATAGAACTTCTAATCTGGTCCACAAGATGAACATAAATTATTAGCTGGAACTCCTTTGGTGGCTCCTAGATGACATTCTTTGTGCTAATTCCATCCCGAAGGGAATCCAGTTCACACACCCTTAAATTTGTTCTGCAATACCAACCACAACATGGAAACTGGGAACAATTTGGTTGCTGATGCTAAAAGCACGATTGAAACATTAATGCAATCACATCCACTAGTCAGCCAACTCAAAACATAGTCCATTCCCAGACCCAGAAAAAGTTTCTTCAAAAAATAAGACTGCGAAGGTATTCTTCCCGAAACCACTAATATTTGCATTTGTATTTTTAAAACTCCTGAAAGGCTAGAAATACAAGCTATTTCCATGAGGTGTCTAATCCTACTTGATATTAACATGAAATCAGCTTGTCTTAAATGTGTAAATGGTGTGTGGAGCAGGGGCTGGGAACTAATCCCACTCTTTTATTCCCTCTTCTGCTCAGTGAAAAAGTCATCATTTATTTAATGCAGAACTTCATCTAGAGTGCTTGTTTCACCTCTGCAAAGCTCATCATCTCACTCTATCAGGAACAACCAGGAGCTAGGAATCTTTAGTGCGATTCAGCATTTGAAGGGTTTCAGAGGCATACAGGACTAGCAGGAGTAGCACAGGAAGGGGCAGCAGCTATTGCTGTAGTTTTGGTAGGACTGACCCTCACCTGTTAAAAACATCACTGATGCAATTCCCTTTGGAGAATATGGAGAGAAGGAAATTTGTTCTATTGATCCCAACAAAACTTAAATATGAAACAGATAAAAGACAGCCCATCCTGACAAAAGCAAGGCAGCCAGAACCTGATTTGGAAGCATTAGCATGTCTCTCCTACTGAAGTACTTCTTCGAGACTTAGAGTTAGGCAGAAGGCAGGTGTGAGCAGGACGAGGAGAATCAAGGTTTCTAGTTGAGCTGACTAGATTTCTCATGCTTATTTTTTTTAGGTTTCCAAACTTTAGTTGCTCCTTGTTTACTGCCAGTAACACTAGAGGTGTGTGCAGGAATGTGGTAGATAACCATCAGGCAAAGTATGGCTCCCAAATCTCATCTTTATTAAGCCCCCTACCCCTAGATTTATATATTATCCTGAGTTTAACTTGTTCACCTCTCCTGTTGTGCGTCTTAAATGTCTTCTCATTGTTTTCCCCTTCATGATTAGCTGTGAAATAATAATTTAGATGTGAGTTCTTTCTGAAAATGTACCTTCCATTTAAAATATCTAAACCTTTGATAATTATGAATGCACACACAGCAGCAAAGGGATGCTTATTCGTGATGGCATGGTACAGCTATTAATGATACTCAAAGGACTGAAAATTACCATTTCAGATGCGTCCAGAGCAGTAAACTGGTAAACAAGTCTGCAGTTAGTGCTATGGATGGTTTGAATCAACAAGGGTGAAAAGATTTGGTTACTCTGTGTATTAGTGTTAATAGGAATAGATTATAGAGGAATATTTGTGATGTGACCTTCTGTGCACTAATTGAAATAGTATTCAGAGTCAGCAGTGGAGTAATCAAGTTAAACACTGAATCATAAATCATCATGAAAAGTGCTGTCACAACTTAGCCATTAATGCCCTGTATTGCTGGGCAGCCTTACGAAAATATCTGCTATGCCGATCTTTAGGTTAATAGGAACAGAAATGGCATTTAAAGACTATTTGGATCAAATCTGCTCTGAGGTTGAAAGTGTTACTCTGTTAATTTACTGGTAATTTGAAGTGATGTAGTTAGGGTTAGAAGCAACACAGCTGAGCCCCACAGAGCTAAACAAAGAGTGGTGGGAGTTTGCCTAATATTTATTTAATTGATATAAAATGCAATGCACACTTTAATATATCTGTGTGTACCTTCCCTTATCCATCAGTTAGCATTTGGTAGGGAGGTCAAAATCAAAACACATAAAACCTTATCTTCATGATATGGTTATGTTACTAAAGCAGTTCAAGGATAGACTTTATGTATTTTATAAATAGATGGAAATACCTGATTTTACTGTTATTATGAAAGCTGAGGGCCTTTTGACAAAGGATTTGTATAAAACAAAGTACTTTGCATTATTTTTTTAAATGTAGAGTTCTTTTAATCTTGTATTTGCAGGAAGGAGAAATAAAGCTTAGCCTCCAGAATCAGTGATAAATAGTTTCCAAAGGCAGTAAATTTCTGTAGAGTAATTTTGTGATTCAAGTTTGATCAAAATAATAAGCATAAGAAATATCACAGCTGGAATGATGTATACGTTTTCTAATAAAGACCTATGTCTAAACACTGGCAAAGCTTGTGCTAATTTGATTACTTAGACAACTAGATGCGTAATGTTTGGGGGGACATCTATTTATCATTATTTGCTTCAAATATTGTTAATTAACATTAACATAAATTACACCAGGCATCTGGTACAAAGTAACTCATTTTAAACAATGAGCAAAACCAGTCCTTTAAAAAACTTCACAGATTTTTGTTTCAAGAAAGCATCAAAATGTACATTCATATAGATATGTGCCAAATGCTACTATGACATACTGAAATCTGGAAGCAACAATATTCTATACACAAATTTTTCATAAAAGATCAGAAAATATGACTTTCTATAAAATGTATCTGTTAATGAACAACGAAGAACAGTGGACAAAGTTTAAGTCTAAGAATAGACTTTAGAATGAACCCAAGTATTTGACTAATTGCCATTCATTTCCATACATTTATTTTTTGCTGGCATGTGCCTATGAAGTTCTTCACATTATTGAGATTAAATTCTTTTCTCCAGTTCACTGTTGTAAATTAGATTAATGTTATCCCAGAAATTCCCTAAGTAAACTGACAACAATATTCAGCCATAAAGTTCTAGGAGTTTGTCTTTTTAGTGATAAGTGATAAAAAAAGGGAGTTACTAAGACAGCTACAAATGAATAAAAACATACATTTCTAAACATAAAATGACTGGAAACACCTGCTAAACAGAGCCGCCATAAAATCTGAGTTGCAAGGATCTGACATTGTTTTGTGCACAGCTCAAGGAGATTTTGACAACTGATTTATTCTTAAGTGTCAAATAGTATTGGAATTTGGTGTATTTCCAATTTTTGCTTGAGTATTTTCATTCTTTTCAAGTTCAGATCTCAGATGCAGTAAAATAACATAGATGTGTTATGGGAGGATACTCCAAATGTCTACATCTTGCTGGGCCAAGAATTGAGGTATAGATGTGATGAACTCTAGGAATGGAGTCCAGACATGGAGGAGGTACCACAGGGAATCTCACATGATATTAGACTCTTCTGAGTAGGCAAATAAATCATGCCCCTGCTCTGGTGTGATGCATTTCACACAGAAATTTGAAACAGGTTTCCTGCAAACAGGTGTGACAGCATACTACTGGGAGAATTACATTAAATTAAAATTGGTAGAAGAGTAAAATGTACTCTTTCTACTAGCAAAGCAATGAAATTTGAGTAAGCTAAGTACTGGTTCACAAGTCAAAAACCTATCTTAAGTTGCCCAAAATTATAAGTGAAGACCAATAATCTTGTATTCTTTCACCACATTATTATTTTTTTTGCTCTATCCTTTCAAATGTAACTTTTAACATATCTTAGCACCTTTTTAAGTACCTGGCCATGTGATGTGAAAAAACAGAACGTTTATGTTTTGCATCATTTAATATGAAATCTTCCAGAATTTGCTTCTGCTAATGTTTATGAAATTTTCCAGGGCATTGTCTAAAAAGCCAAACAGCTGTTCCCAATTTGGATACAGTGTAAGCCTAAATAAAATTAACAGAAAGAGCTTATTGCCTCATAGAAAATAAATTTCAAAGTACTAGCTGTATCTGAAAACCTTGATATTTTCAATATGTTTTCATTTAGTAGCATGAGGTTTAGTTCAATACTAAGTTTTGACCACAAAAGCTAAATTAAAAGCTCACTGAAATCTAGTCTTTAGGATCACACTGCTGCAGTGAAGTACTGTACTTGCTTTATGGTAATAGCTCTGGTGGACAATGAGAAATCAATGTTTGGAACAATTCTGTAGGTCTGGGCAACAGAAGCTCACCCCTTCATTCCTGCAAGTCAGCTCAACTGGCCAGTGAAACAAAAACTGACTTACCACAACATAAACTTTGAGGAAAACGATCCTCTGTGGCCTTGACTGATCTTGAGGTTATACTGCAAGAGTATTTTTGTTTCAGGATATGATCCCTTCCACCCAGAAAGTAACTTCTAGACCCCTTACCATCTGGGTGATACTAACAAATTATATGTGAAACAGTACAACATAATTTTTTAGAACTTTAAGTAATAGGAGATTCCAAGCAATTTATTTCACAGAGTTTTATGAGAAATTGCAATTTATTACATTTTCTGGATATGTTCATTTTTAGCAGTGATTGCCAAATTCAGCCTCAGTATAAAAGGGTATAATTCTATTGAAGTCAGTGGTGGTATATCAGTGCTACATATTCCCTACTTGGACAATGAAGCTGTAAATAACCAAATACATCAAAAATAAAAATTGATTACTCTGTTTTATAGTCTCTTAGACTGAATAAGTTTATGATTTAAAGCTGTGTCATAATAAAACCATGCTGGGAGAAAATCAGAGAGAGAATACAACATAATGGGCCAAATCTAGTGTTCAGCCAGTTAATTACATTAACTTCCATAGAATTGTGCTCATTTGAGAGTTTATTTTGATTTAAAAACATGAGGGAAATATATCACTGATTTGCCTTCCTGTGTGCCTATGAAATGGTATTCTGTATTTTCAATGGTATTCTGGATATGCTTTAAATTTAAACTTCATTCCTAATCAAAATTGATTAATAAAATGAGCAAGTTATGACAATAAATAATATATTTCAACCATTTTGTGTACTTGTAACAATCATTTTATTAGAAGCTCAGACTTGCTTTAGTAACACTTTAAAATAATTAGATCTTTTGGCAGGAGAGGAGCCATGGACAGAAGAAGCCAGTTGTGCTTCCAGACTAACCAGCAAGACTTCAGAGGTACAGAAAGTGGAAAGCTGCCATCTACTAAGAGCATTTGTCATCCCCAAGTGTCTTTTTGGTGGCTTTTTATTGTTTGGTTGAGATCTTTGATGAATATTATTTTTACTACTGTTCTCTTTTCCTGAATGAGTTGTATTTTTATTTATTCATTATTGTGTTTATTGCATTTAATAATATTCATATTCTTTGTGTTTGCCTACTACTCAGATGCCAGTACAACCTGTACCACCAGGTAGGTTCATTAGAACAAGAGCCAGTGCCTGGGTTCAAAGGCATTGAAAATTGCTCTAAATTATTCACATAGATCTAACAGGAAATCATTCTTATATATTTATGCATACACAAGTGTGTGTGTTTCTACATATAAATAAAAACAAAATAAATAAAAAGTCAATGCAATATAGATTACAGCTCAGTGTTCTGCTTTGCTATAATCTTATATAAATCCAGCTTGCACAAATTTAGCAGGTGCTTTGAAATTTATATATATAAATGTAAATTGTGTATTATTATGCACACACAAATTACATTTTCCCACACTATGCAGTTTACCTCATTTGATGCTGAAAAATATGTAATTTCATTCAAGGTAATGATAAAGTAAAGGAGGGAAAGGATATGTATTCATTTAAATTGTTAAAGCTGATTTTTTTTAAAGTCTGAATTAAAAATCTACTGTAGTGACCCAGTCTTGCACACTATAATACCCTAAAACTTCTAAGTCACTCAATGATAAGAGGCTGATCTAAATGCTTCCACTGCATTAATCAAATACCAGGTCTAATTAAAAGAGCCATGCACAAAGCTTTTTCAAAATGTTGCTCAGGTATTGCAATAATTTCTGATCACCCAAGCCTGGAAGACAAATAATTAGAGCTGCCAGAGCATTCTGATGAGTGATGTCAGCATCTCCAAGTGACCTTCCCTCCACTAATTAATTTTCATCTTAAGAAAAGAGACCCTGTTGTTGCACATTATTAATTGAGTTCACTAAAAGATGCGCCTGATTAATTTTTGTTGATAATACTTGTCATTCTATGCAGCGGCTGTAATCATTCTATTGGGTTTTATTTTTTTAAGTTGATCTAGGTCTTTTACAATGTGACTGATACAGTATCTTCCATACAGAATATTGTGCATAAGGGCATAATCTATAATGTGAGTACACAGCTTTCATTGTTGCTGAAAGTTTAGGTCAAGTGGAACTTTGTTGTCTAGTTTGCTAACTCATTTTCACTTGAGTTGATAGAAAATTTTCCCTGCTACCTCCTGGGACTTCCTTCAGTTTCCCTGATTTAAGGGATTCTTACCTTTTCCCACATACTCCCCATCTCTTCCCCATTTTGCCAGTCAAAGAGCAGTGTGTGGCTGGCTCAGCAAAAATTCCCAGGAACCCAGCTGGTCCAGGACAAAAGCAGTGGTCAGAAGGATGACAGTGAATGAAACCGGAGTGCATGGCTGAGCCTTATCCACAACGAATCATCCGAATGACAAGCTTGGCCTAGCCCAAGCAGAGTTCTCCCGAGGAATGATCACGTCTGTTTTGTGAGGCCACAGAATTCAGTACAAACATAGTCACAGTGGGATTTTGGGTATGAGGGGCAAGAAGGAGACATGTATTACCAGGTAGATAGTAATCATGATGCAACATCAGCTTCATCAGTTAATTTAGATGTGGCTACAGGTGGAGCAATGAATAGATCCTCCCAAAATAAGTGAATAACAAAGCTACAGATGTATAACCGGGTCTTCCATTTCCTTATCTCAATTTCTTTGGCTGCTCCAAAATTTGGATCTCTCAAACTCCTCCGAAACTCATTTAGTTTGTACAGTGAAGCATTTGTAGGACTAGGGAGAGAGGAACACAAGGACAGCCTGCAATTAACGTATTTCTATCACTTCCTTAGGTCATACTTCACAAGTTCATGTAATTCCTTACGGTCCAGATCTATGCAGTTCTGCACATAGAGAGACCCACACACACCCAAACAGGTTGGGGATCTTCAGTGCTTGTGAATCTAACGCGTATAATGAACACTGCTGAGCATAATGATGTGTAATAATTTGCAGAACATTACCAAGAATTTTTGCAGGAGGTAAAACGAATTTCCTGTTAAATGATCTTAAAATGTGTAGGCAATGTAAGCCATGAAAGTATATATATTTTTCCCTACTTTGAAGAGTATTTTAATCATGTTTTAATCAAGATAGCCGTGATTACCAATTTATCAAATACCAATTTAACAACAAAGATTATGGAAATTTTCCCCCAGCCAGCGAACAAAATATGATTAAAAGAGTTCTTCAGAGCACTGTGATGAAAATATGCATAACTCTATTCTTCAGCTATGTTCTAGCACATGAAGGGACCAACATATTGTAAAAGCAGTAGGCTATCTAGTTATATAAAAGAAAGGAGAGTTATAAGTTGCAGTAAAAATAATTATTTTGCAACAGATTTGAAGGTGTCTTTTCTTAGACATTCAAGCTTGGATGGCATGTTCTGCACTTCAGACTGTGATGAAAGCACCACTGTACCTTTATTTATCCTTGCAAACATTCTTTACTGAGCAATGTGGCTCCAAATTTTGATTGGCATGTAAGTAATAGAATTCTCTGAATGCAGGGAAATGTTTGTTACCTTAGAAATTTGTAAGTCCCCGAGTACGCACTTAAAAACTAGTAGTGAATTTTAAATCTGTGATTGTTCTTTTTAAAACTTTCTCCAAAAATAAGTATTGGTTTCTTTTTGTCCTTCTGTCCCCCAAAAACACTATTACTACAGCTGCAATAGCAGCTTTGATTTTTCATTAAAGAAGATATTGATACATAAACAAAGACATTAGCAGAGAGCTATTGGCTTCATCTAATTTCCTTTGGTATTTTTTACTTTCTTTGGTTGGATACACAAACACAGATTCCAATGATTAGACCCCTTTTGCTACATCAAATCACTTTCATTTATTCAGGATTCCTTTGATATTTTCTTCAAACAGATTCACAAAAACATATAAAAGACAAAACAAGCATCTTAACATACTAAGCTCCTTGCCCCAAGACCTGGAAGGAAGATGGAGAAAAAAATGTTTTGTTGTTTGTATTCTTAAATACTTTGCCAGAATGAGGATGAGATCATATGCAGAACATACAGCTTCACAGAAGAGAGTGAAAATATGCTTAAACTACAACAAGTTATTTTCTAATATATTAAATATTTATTTGAAGTTTAAAATGGTTAATGTAAAGAAAGACATTTGTTTTAAAATATTTCTCTTCATAATACACGTATCTGATGGTACAATCACCAGGCAAAAGTAGTGGGTTCAAGCATTTCTAGATTGATTCTGAAGTGCACACACATTCCAGTTTACTCCACAACCTGTGGAACAATAGATATCTTCCTGATCATCCCTGGAGGTAGTGCTTCCATCATGATACGTATTGACAGTGTATAACACAAAGAACAAATATTATAAAATATAACTACATATAAGCAGTAGATTTTCCTAGGTGTTATAAGTTGCTTTCCCTCTGTTCCAATGTGTTTAGGCCAATGCTAACATTACAGGTATGCCAAATAAGTCCAAACAGCTGAAGGAAAGTCTTCCATTTCCTTTTCCTTCTTTTTGTTCACCTGGGTAAGCAAGTGACTGCAAGATGAGTTGATTCACTGCATTGTGTTCAAGTGCAAAACAAGCCCTGAAAATTACAATTTTTTTTAAAATGCAGGGTTTTGTCCTCTCAGCCTGATGCACTAATTCATCTTGTTGATACAGACATTTTATTCACTGAAATGAGAAAGGAGAAGTCCACAGCACAACGAGGGCAAGAGAACAAGGACTGCCCCTTTCAGAGGCAGCTTGACATTGCATTACTCACAACAGATCACATCCTCAGTTTTACTGTAAATTTTGCCCATGTAAATATCACTGAGTGATGTTTCTTTGACAACCACACTACTCTTGCTTTCCACTTTGGACTCTGTAACTGGGAAATTTCTAACCCCGCTCCTAGCTCCAAGAAAACCAGTTACCTGGTTTTCCGTAAAGAGATACCTGAGGTGGAAATCAGGTCCCACCTGCGGCCACCTAAATTAGGTATCTACATGTGAACTAGATGTCAAAACTCCAAATATATTCAGTGGAGGACAAGGATTTATTCATTTCCTCCAACAAAGGTGTTTGGGGACACCATGCAAAGCTCAAGACAACTGCTGGGATTGGGAGATATGGCATAGGACTTGTGGGAGTCTTATACACTTGTGGTGAGACAGCCAAGGACTGGTGAAATATCTTGATGTGTCTCAAAAGGCATTAGATATCTCTGTAGAGGTCACTGACTGTAGTGATAGTTTGGCTTACTGTAACAGGAGCTCAAACATCTTGCTCCTGTTTGACTACATTTAGGTATCAAGTTGTGAGCTGAAATCAACCCCACATTGTCAGCTCTAAACTGGTAAATTTCTCCAAAACCTTTTCTCCAAACTCTTTTTATGGCATCTTCTCTAATCAAAACACCAGGTTGGCATGGTGTAAGCAAGTTATATAATGCTGACACCATCTAGCTCAATTTTTATATTTTACACCTCAGGGTCTTACAAGTTACTGCTGGTTCCGCTTTGCTGTTTCTCACCATCTTTAGCTACAGTACTACCCCTGGCTTCTGTCATCAAACCTGCTATTAAATATTTTTGCCTTTCACAATTGTTATCCAGTCAAGAGAATTTCAGCAGATACTATTTAGCTCTGGTTACTTCATTTATTAAAATGAAAAACCTGCCACTGTGAAGAGTCCAATTGACCTACGAGAAACTGATCTGATTCGCCCAAAACCAGGTAGCCCAATACACGGATCCCCCCTCCTTCTGTTCACCTTATCGCCCCAGAATTAAAGATGGAGTGTAAATACCAGCAATTTGTTTTGGCGGGCTTAAAGGAACTATTTTATCAGCTTGCAGACCCATTTATCAGCCTGAGTTGTACATTTTCTTACTCCTGTACAAAGTGACATGAGTTAGTTGAAGCCACTGAATCTCACCATTACTTCCCCCAGAGAGGAACCCTTCCCCCAGAGTCCCTCCATACATTTCTCCTTGGATTAAACGACAGGAGAAACCACATTTACAGACCACAGAAAGCCTTTATAAAATCAAGAGAAGTTCAAACTCTCCCACCGTGCTTTGCCAGTATACGTCCAGCCTTGCAAAATGGGCAGTTTTCATTCCAATGAAAAAACTTTGAAAAAATTTTGAAAAAATTTTGAAAAATTGAGAAAAAGATATTGAAAATATTGAAAAAGACAGTCTATCCTCTCTGTGTTCCAACATGAGTCTTCATTACCTGTGCCCCTAGATGCTTGAAGCCACTGGCAGTTTCAACCAACCCTAATCTGGTAAGATCCTCAAGTTTACATTCAGGTGGAAAATGATCAGCATTAGTGCCTGCATTCGAGATAATTCTATGAAAGAGAATTTATCTCCATTAAAAATTAGAGACTCCACACTGGAGACACCTGCAAGGACTGCTCCAGCCACAAGTAAAGCAGCTCCTGAGTGGCTGGATCCCAAAGTATACAGGCTGGAGCCACAGGTCTGTAGAAGGCTGACTTCACAGGGTTTGTCCTCACTCCGACTGTGGAGACTTTTAGTGCCACACCTCAGCTGCTTTATTGGTGTGGTACCTCTGACTGTGGTAAGATTTTCAACATCCTCAGTGGGTGAGACCAGCAGGGTTTGGCTCACTGGTGATGGGGTTTTTTTGTGTGACCAAAAAAACAACATCAACTCATCGTATGCTATCACAGACATGTGTCAAGTGATGATTTTTGCTGCAGCTGACCTGAGCTGGCTGAAGCCATGAGTTATGGATGAGAGACTTTGCTGTCTATTACAGATCCCCAGAGTTTCTCAGTCCTTCAAATAATGTCCAGCATTAGCACCAGGCCAATGACACACAATGATAAACTTTTATTGCTATTGTAGATTTTTCCAATTTAGAGTATTCTCAGAGCCATCTTCATGTGTGACTTTATGCCAGCTATGCAAGCACGTACACACAGTTTACGTGTAATTGTTTTGGATGATATAAGATTCCATCAGAAAGAAGATAAGCTGAAATTACCAAATGTGTTTTCATCAATGACCTCCTATTAGGCTCAAGAGTCACTGGGTTAAATGTCAATGATCTGATATCTATCCTGTAGCAGAGCCATCTCTTTATTCACAGAATATCTACTATTATACCAAGTACAAATCAGAGCAGCTGTTTTCCCATTTATGAGATTTATACAGCCATTTAAAGAAATTTTTCTCATGAAATCACTGATAATATCATCTCAATAGTAAAGTGAATGGTTTGAATCAAATTTCTTCCAAGCAAGTTTTGTGTGTCAGCAGGAACTTTGAGAGTGTGCTGCCTTATAGAAATGAAGATAAATATAGACATATTAAACCTGTCTTTTTCTAAAGAATGATGCAAACCTCCTATCAAGTTTTCATGTTACCTTGGAAGAGGGAGAAGGAAAAATAACAGCAACACCCCAACCTGACACACACACAAAAAAAGCCAACCAATCAAAATCCTCAAAAAAAAGAACCCACAAAAACCCCAAGCTAAAGCAGTCCCAGTAGAACTGAGGAAAAACTCTCCAGTTGTCTTTTTTTCAGAACTATTCTTACAAAGTTCTCAAGATGAAAAAGAAGGCCAGACCTCCTAGCAGACTGTGAAATAGTTTGACTGGTCAGATGATGCTTCCCATTTCATCCAGAGCTGGTTCCCTTCCTCCTGCTGATCACTGCCTCACAACTATGAGACTCCTGCTGCTCATCTCTTCTACCCTCCTATTTAGAAATAGAAAAATGTGCCCTGCCAATGGCCTTTTGCACTTCTGCCTTTGCTTGTCTTCTTGCTGTGGTGCACGCAGTGGTCTTTGTGACCCCTACTCTTTTTTTGTTTTCCTTCACCTCTATCTCAAAGATGTTATGAGAAACAGAGAACACAACATGTGTCTGATATCCTGAACTACTTCTGCTTCTTTACCTTTAGGGATCACATTGTCAAGCCAACAATGGCTCTGCTGGGCTCTCTTTTACTCTCTGGGATACAGCCCCGTTTGAATTTCTTGCATTCATGAGTTTCCTATTCCTTGCTCTACAGAATTCATCATATACAAAACTCTTCCTATTCTCTCTCTGGGAGATATTAATCTTGTTTCCCAGAGTAAGAGAGTTCACCCATTACCATATAATGTATTCCCTCTCCTGGGCACAATAGATAAATATTCCCAACATTTCTTTTAAAACTGACAATGAAATATGTTAAGAGCAGAGTCAACTAACACTCGATGGCAGTCTCATTAAGGTCTCAGAGTGGAGATGGAAAAGGAGAGTAGGGAGAAAGAATGTTTAAAAACTCCAGATATTAATAAATAAAGGTTCCAGACAAGTCCCTCGTGCCATATAATGCTTTGTCACTCATTATGTTGCAATCACATGTGTGAGGAACAAGCTCGTCTACATAAATTGGGATTACAGTCATGAGAAGACAAGGACTTTAATTAGCTGCACTTCTAACTTTTAACTATTGCCCTTATAATAACAGAAGGATTTTATCTATTTGTTATAAAATTGTATCTCCTCCTCCACACTTTCTGGTTCTATGCAGCATCCTGGGTGCTCACAGTGTTCGTTTTGCTGTTCATTTGGGAGTTTTTTCCAGTCTCTTTTCCCAATTGATTTCCATTTGTTTCATTTTCTTTTGATGTATCAGAAATCATCAATCACATAATTAAAAAGGAGCTGAAGAATCATGATTAATTACTATCTAGAGCAAAGGAATGTTAAATCTCCACAACAATTGGGTATGTTCTGTAAAGGGCTGAATACCTCTCCAAGAATCCAGCTTAACTGGTTATACCAGCTTCACCTACTTTGGAGGCAATGTTTAGAGGAATTTTTTTCTTCTCATAAATTTTACTTCAGAGTTGTAAAGAGAAATCATCAAAAGTCAAGGAATTAATAATGAAAAAGTCATTGTTTCTTTTGGCATCTTTGTTTTAATTAGTCATTTATTATACAATTGCACAATATACTTCCATAAGAAAAAATCTCCACATTTTGTCTATGAGATGGACAAGGTTCCATGAATGAGACAGCTGTTCTGAGTTTGCTGCTAGCATCATATTTCAGCATACAGTCCTATACCTCATTTACCTAGCAATGTCTGAGCCCCACTTAAGAAATAAGTATCCTTTTCCTTGATAGGATTTGTTTTTATGAAGCATCTAAAAAGTGTCAGAAAACCCCACAAACATTAATAGATGCATGTATGTTTGCACACTTTGGGAGACAGGAATGCAATCTGCATTTTCAATTGTTTGCTCCATCAAAATACAGTGTCTGCTTTATTTCAGGTGGTCTTTTCAAGAGCAAGTGCAAGGAAGAGCCTTCCTTCAAAATGCTGTGGCTGCATTCTTCATGTCTGCACATCTTTCAGTAGCCAAAGATGAAGCAGAATGTACAAACTTCCCCAGATACTGTGTTTACTCTTACTAACAAAGCATTTGTAGTAAAAAACAAGAAATACATTTTGAAGATCCTAAAAAGCCACAAAGCGTGACTTGTTCCCTTCCAAATATCAGCTCCTATTAATCACTTACTAACATAAGACATCAGTCTACAGGTATTGTAAGACTTTATCTTAGATTAATTGTTAAAGTATTATAACTAAACCCCCCACTATTTGGGTTTTTTAGGATATCTGAACTTCTTCTGTTTGGCATCCCAAAAAAACTCACTTCTAAGCAAAGAAAAGCCCAGCAAACTCAGGCCTAGTATAATAATCAGCTGAAAATTGTAACTTAGAATTGGACAAAAATGAAATGTAGAAACAATAGGATTTACTAGAGTGAAGCATGGGTTTAATGATGCCCATAAATAACAACTTGGTCTAGGGAAAATTAGAGGCCTCTGAAAGGCATTTAATCTCCTCAGAAGTATGTGAAAATGTTCTCTGAACAGACTATTTAACTAAATTTAGTTGGAAATGTAGGTCCAGTTACACTAAAATACAAAATCTCCAGAACTGAACTAAGTGCCAGAGCCAGGACATAATGAATCTTTCCTCATCCCACAGTCCACGACGAGACATTAATTAGCATTTTCAGTCCACTGCCCATGGCCATGTTGTTAATTTTACAGGCTTTTGAGTAACTCCTCTGCATCAGTTCTGGGTGGTAATGTATCTCCTGGAGAGACACAGAGTCAAAAATGCTTTTTTAACCTAGAGTTTGCAGAAGAACCCAGCTCAGAAGACAAGTTACTTTTTCAGTTTGCAAACACTGGATACAAAAACCACAGGACTAAAAGTACTGAAACCATGCCAAAACAGACACTGATGTTTAGATCTGTGTTTAATACACTTTTATACCTTGGAGATGCGAAAGGAGCACCTATTTCAAACATGTGAAAGCTGGCAAATGCACTAAACTTCCAAGAGGATTGAAGAGGTGGTTATAAGAAAGGAAAACCAGTGAAAAAGTGTTTGACCAGTGTGCTAAAAAGTTTTGCTATGGTTCCAGACATCCAGTTCCATAACTCAGTGTTGATTTTTACATTGCCCCATAAACAGACAAGTACAACATATGTGAGTTAACTTCCTCGGGTATCCGGAACCACTCTTTTAAACTCAATTTACATTTAGTATATAAAATACTGCCCTAAAGTATTCCCTAAATAATACAACTTTAAATATATTAGCACTACCTGGGCAGTGCTATTCAAACTCACAAAATTACCTGTGTGTTAACTATCGAACAATGTCCTACAGCTGATTGTTGTCCAGAGTAATTTTATCAGATCTGAAGTCACCTATTTGAACACATCATTTTACTTACCATCTTCTGCTCCAGACAATCTCACTAAGCCTCAAAGGTTTTCCATATTGGATGCTTTGTATATTTCAATTTTGGTAGATTCCTCGTTTGTAAATAGAAATTGGCAACATTTCTCATTGTTTGAGTGTTTCATTGTGTGCGCAACTAGAAGAAACAACAAACAAACAAGATTCAACACAAATAATTCCTGAAAATATTGTTTATTAGCTTTCTTACAGTTGTACTACAGACATGGGTAATAGAAGAGGTCTGTACATCCAAAAGTTATATTTTTTTCAGAATTTATTATGTTTTCAATCTAACTTTTATATTTGTAGGGGTATTTTTAGGTTAATACTGAAAATCAAATGCCAGGTACTAATTTGAATTTTTTATAAGCAATTCTTAAAAAATGGTGTGAAATTGAATGTCCTCTGCACATTTCTAATTGTGACCTAAATGAATAATTGTATAATTAAATTTACATAATTTGATTTATATAATGACCTCTACTATTTTCTACTGTTAAGCATTTACAGTAATACTGTAGGATATTGTATTAACCTACTAATGTGATATTCTTTTTTTTTTTTCTTTTTTTTTTTCATTTTGACCTTTGTGGACTGCATTAAAATCTTCCTGTTAAAGGGTAGAGTGTGATTACAGTTATGGTGTTGTAAATTTGAGACAATCATTTGAGTGACAGTGAAGTTTAACTGTTTAACTGAGTACCCAATATCACTGTAAGAAAAAAAAGCCCAATTACAGTAATAGGGCATACACTATAACTAAAGCATGGCAAGAGCTGAGACAAGCCCAGCTGCTTAAAGCTCATTTCTCTTCTTATGCAAGCAGATCATTAGAGAAGCCCGAGTCAGTGCCACAATTTTATCTCACACATCAACTCTCTGATTAAAACATATATATGGGCTTTGGCATCCGACTCAAATAAGGCTATTCTTGCACTCTCATAGAGGGAACACAGGCACCATGGGGGTGAATATACAAGAGAGAATGAGAAATGACATGATCCATCAATACAGGCGAATGGGGCAAGGATGTATAGCCTAAAATGAAAGGGTCACAGTAACTCCAAAAGTCCTGTGCGGATCTATGAGATGAGAGACATCCTATATGCCATTTACTAGGGCGGCATTTGAAAGAATGCACTGCACAGGGTTCCTCATTATTCATTAGGGCTGAATCCTCATTCATTCTCCTTTATATGCCATCCTGAATCTGCCCTACAGAGTCTTTTACAGGGAAATAACAATAAACTCTCTTATCAACAGCTTGTTGTAGCAGATACAATACATGGGGTACTGAGATCAAAAAGAGCATGAAAAGCATTTCTGCCAACATCGTACAAAATATTGAACATCTGCTATATCTGGGATCCTGGGAGTTGTAATTATAATTTTTGAAATCTGCACACAGGAGTTATAAATATTAGAACTGTAGCCTGTGAAAGCCATGAAATATTTAAGTTGTTTGGCAGGCTTAAGAAAAACTCATAAACTTTATTTAAGCAGCCAAACACTGTATTTTTACAGGTTTTACATCTTTCATGTCATTAGTCATATAAATTAAAACAACCACGGAACAACATAGAAGTTGCAACAGCAAGTCCTGTGGGTGAAAAAAAAGGTCAGCTTGAGATTTAAGACTTTCACCAACACTTCACCTTTCCACTTACCCTGTATTTCAATTCTTGTATTGAATTTGTCATAGGTATTTTTAACGCATCCATTATTTTATTGTCTGTGAAGTCTCAGTAGCATGCCTGATGCTGTACGTGTGCATAAACATAGTGGGTCACATTCACTGGTTACTTGGCATGAGTCTAGCAATGCAAAATAGTCCTTAACCCACTCTCTTTATCCTTTCCAGCCAGGTTAATGCCTCCTCTAAGCTAGTGCTGAGATGCTCAGGGTCTTGCCCACCCTTCCTGTTCTAAAGAAGCAGGATACAGGGCAAGTACATGCCAACCAAACGATGATCAAACATTAAGGAGAGTCAGCTTACACAAATCAGTGGCGAAAGGCATTGAGGAAGGAGCCTAGACAGCTTGGCAAGAGACAAGGAAAAGGTACTGCCATGCCTAAAAGGGTTTCATGAACCAGAACAACATGATAGTAGAGGGGGAGGAGTAGGGAGAGGAGCAAGAATCATAAAGTTGTGCATTGAGGGTTTTCAGTTTGTAACAATCTTTTAAACTTGTTCAGACACATCAGATACATGCTGGACTAAGATGAGTAAAAAAAATAACCAAGTTTAAAATAGCAAATTAGTAAAAAATGCAACAGCCAGATTCACAGAAGCTAAAGTATGAAAAGACCCAAAGGCAAATTCTCATTTGTACAGTGTCTGCTCCACCTGTTAGATAGCCATATGCTACTAGCGAAAATGGAGCTCTGCAGAAGGATTCAGGGATCGCCAACTGTGCCACCAAAAGTGAAGCAAGAAGTTCACTTGAAAACAAGTAAAGCAGAAAATGTGAGAATGAGGGCCCAAATTTTGCTCTCCATAAATCCAGTATTCAGCAGAGAACACTGCTGTACACGAAAGTCATCTGACATCAGAAAGGTTACAATGGATTAGTGTAGGGGAAACAAAAGAGAATGTGTCTCAAGGGGCACAAATATATACAACACATTCCCAGAAATTCTCCTTTGAACTACTGAGCTGTGAGTAAACAGAAAAACACATCCCCGTTCTTGACTTATCTAATAAAACATGTATCTAAGTGCCAGATGCCATGAGACCATGAGCTGTTAGGGTAGCTATTAGTTAATTTAATGAACCTAATTATGATCTCACTTGTACATATTTTACACCAGCATAAGACCATTTGATCCATTCAGGAAAGCCATCCATGAACTGCACCTTTGTGCTGCACTTGCCAGCAGATTCCCTTTTCAAAGGTGCTGTAACCAGACTGAGGTACACCATATTTAGGGAGGGATCACTATGATTTAGAGGCTTTCATCTAAACTCTTTTCCTGGCTGCCATTTTAACATTAGAGGGAAAAGCTGTGCCTTCAATGTTCCCCATGATACAAAGATGATGCTTCTTTCAGATAGAAAAGGTCTAAGAGGTTTTCTTGTGTTACATAGGAGTGTAGCTACTTTAGCCAAGGAAAGTAGTGAAAAGCTCTCCAGAGTGCCTACCTTCTTTCACTGATAATAAGGAATCTGGTTTCTGAATAAGGTTTGGAATTTAGTGAAGCTCTGCAACTGATTTTGCTCTGAAGAGCAACCCCAGTAGGCACAGTGTGCCTGTGAATCTGAAAGTACTCCACAAAGAAAGTGTTTTACAAGAATCTTCTTAAAACCAGTTAGTTCCAAACACACAATTTCAAAAATGTCATTACCTGTGCCATTTTTTCACACACTCATTAACAATAATATTTGTGTTACAGACTAGGGCACAAAGAGCTTTCACTCCTCATTTTCAAATGAAACACTGAAAAGAGATTTTCTGTTATTCTTAGAACAGGCAGTTATAAGTACAATCATACTCCTGAAATACAAGTGTTTTAGGGAAGCAGGCATGTCCCATTTCCCTGATAGATTAACACACACATGCATACCTCCATCCAAAGATGAATACATCAGTGAGGGTCACCCACTCTGTTTTTATCATCCTCATTCTCTCTTCTTAAGTCCTTCCTCCAACAGCTGGGTTTTTTTCCCTGTCTCATCGGTGTACCATTGAAGACAAGCTGCGACAGCACTAGAGTGGAGTTTATGCTTTCTTCTTTTCTACTTCCTTCATTTTTTTGGCATCTACAGGAAAGAGGAATAAAAAAACAGGAAAGCTAATGCCTGTCAGAAAGGAAAATCTACAGAAGACCCTAAAAGGCCTTAGGAGACCTGGAGATAATGACAAAGTCTCTGCACCTCTGAATTTTCTAAGCTACATGTTTAGAAACTGTCCAGGCTCTCCAGCCAGTCTCTGACAGAGAGATAAAGCCAGTGTTCTTCAAACAGCAGGTCATGTTATTACATCCGTATAATAGCCCAGTATTGAATTCCCACTTCCACTTTAATGCCAAAAAATTTGTTCAACAATGTTTTTATTAAAAGTTAAGGTCAAGTGAAAATAAAGATCATGGCTTCATAAGATAAGCAGTAACATATTTCTAAGAGAAGGAATAGAATACAATGCAATATAAGAAAAGAGTCCTTTTGTTTTCCTGCCTAAAAGTGCACAAGAAGTTGGAAACATCAGTGTGAGGCTTTCCAGACAGCAATAGAGTGCTTTATTTCAAATGGTTGTATTTCTAAAAGGGTTGTATTTCTAGAAAATTAATTTCTCGGTTTTGCCACAGATATTAGCAAGATGATAGCTATGGCGTCTGCATCAGTCACATCTGAATCTTATTAACTCTTGTTTTCACCTACATTTCTACAGCATTGTCACAAGGTGTTTGCAAATACCAGTGATAAAGATGTTAGGATTGCCTAGCAACATCCCTCGGAGTTCAGGCAAGCTTCTATTGACCTTAACTGGACCACAGGTTCTAGTATAAAATATACTAACAAACAAAGGTACCATTTTGACAGCTAATACATATTTTTCAAAAAAAATAAAACTAAAAGGAGATAATTCATAGTCACTTTGATGTGACAGTGTTACGTGGCTCAAAAATTAACCCAAAATGTACTGAATATAGTATGAGGCCTACATGGACTCTGATTTCATCACTGCCCACACCTGCCACATTTTAAATAGTTTCTATTTCTCCATTGTTTGCTATTCTAAAATGAAAAAAAAAAAACCTCATCCCCAAAGGATAGGTGGGCTGGACTGTCAGGTGTGTCGAAAATCGGCTGTACTGCCATACCCAAAGGGTAGTGATCAATGATTCAACATATGGCTGCTGTCCAGTAACAAGCACAGTATCCCAGGGGTCAGTATTGGGGCTCATATTTTTCAACATCTTCATTAACAACAGGGATGATGGCACAGTTTGCATCCTCAGCAAATCTGCAGACAACACTGAATTTAAAGAGGATGGCTGACACAGTGAATGGCTGAGCTCTGATCCAGAGGCACTTTGACAAATTTGAGGACTGGACCAACAAGAAGCTCGTGAAGCTCATCAAGGAAACTGCAAAGTTGTGTGTCCAGGTGAGGAACCCCATGTGTCTGTGCACGCTGGGATGCAACAGCCCCCTGGGCAGCTCCACAGGTGTGGAATGCTGAGTCAGTTTCCAGGAGACACCAGTAGCACAAGGCAGCAGCACGGTTCAGCACGAGTCAGGTGCGTGAGGAGGAGCATGCCAGGCAGTGTTTAACAGAGGAATGTGACTTAAAATTGAGGGGGACAGGAATAACAACAGAAAACTTTCACTCACACTGGCACGTCCATGTGACTTGTGGAGCAAGTTGTTTCTGTCCTCTGTATGAATAATCTGGCACACAGTACACATGCACAGCATGTATGTACATCTAAGGAGGTCTCATGTAATACTCTTAGTCACAACGAAGCCATAGGAGTTCAAAATTAACAACCCAGTTACGACAGAGAGGACAGAAGCAGCAAGCTGACAAAGAGCGAAGGCAGAAAACCCTGTACACTCTGCAAGGCTTAAAAGAAAAGCCTTTCATAGCACACAGGAAGCAGGCAAACACAGACACATGCACACACAAATTCCCTTCTGAGCAGGTTAGACTGAATGAGAGTAATCATTTTAAGTGCCCAAATTGCCTGACACCACATGGTGCTATCAGAAGCATTTCCATTTTTATCCAAATCAATGTCACCATTTTTCTGTAAAAATCAATATGGAAAATAGAGGCAGGGGTAAAGGAAGATGCAGTTTCTGAGCCTGGTGGAAGCCATCACAAGGCAGGATGACTGTAGGAGCTCAAGACGGTTGACTTTAGCAGCTAAGGCATGTCCAGCAACTTCTGATGAGGGGTACTAAACAGCTAGAGAGAAATTCTGGGTTTGCACATGGAGTAGGAAAACCGGTGTTTCATTATTTTTGCGACTATAATCTCTCTTTTCCCCAATCTCATACCTAAAAGCATAACAGTCAGTCTTCTGAACATCTTTCCTTCATATTCCCCTGACTTGTACTGTACAAGTTATAATGCATGTAAGCAACAGACAAATGGGAGTATGCTTGGTGCCAGTCTGCAGAGCTGCTGTGAGAGCACATGCTCTGGCATTCTGGGGAGGCAGTACCCTTCAGCCTAACTCCCTGCCTGGTAAAAGAAAAAAACTGAGGCCCTCTCTGCAGACTCACAATGTGACTTACTGAAACTCTGAAAATCCATTAAAAAATGACTTTTCCAAAGACATTTATTGTAAACCTGGCCTTCTAACATAAGGAAAGCATCTAGGGTAATTTTTCAGAATCTCTATGTTCTCCATCTTGATTTTCTGAGAAAATAATTTTAACATTTTCCTTTTTGGAGAAGAAATGCATATCAGCACATCTTTATTGAGGACTTCCCTTCTGATTTTCAGAAGGACCTCCAAGTAGCATGAACACAGGTGTATCAGGAGCAGTCAGGAACATATAGACTTCTCCCAGAAGTCCCAGCCAATGCAGCTTGCATTCCCAGATCACACAACACAGTCACTATCCAGCTGCATGATAGCTATAACTGAATGGGGGCCATTATAAATCCTTAAGAAACTCTGACTTAATCAAAAGCCAGATTTCTCTTCCCCTCAGCAGTATATCCTCGTGGCATTTTTTGACATGTTTCAGAGAAAAACTGACATTGAATATACAGAAAAATATCCAAATCATAAGAAATTTTCCTGTCACGACCCAATGATTCTTAATTGGAATACCCACATGATTTTGGGTTAAAATACCAATTGTGCAAACAATACTTCACCATCATCATCTTGCAGGTAGATCAGAATATCCTGCTGCAATTTAGCTAATGTCAGGCTTCTCAGATGAACAATCTAAATTCTCCAGATAACTTCCCCATTAGGGGATTGGTGTTGCAAATCTGTGTAACTGAATAAGGTTATTCAAGAAGCACCACATTTTGATAACAAAATCCTTTGTGATGATTACCTAATAGCCAGCATTTGTTCAAACACTTTTAATAGACCCCTTTTATCACATGCAAAAAGAATTTCAGTGCTAGTTCAGTCTCCTGTTTCATTCTGTCATGAATCACTTTGTAGAGACATTTAGAAGTCAATAATCCACTGTAGCTTTGATGACAGGTGATTAATTTCTACATTTTAGAGACATAATAAGATTTAGCAATAAAAAGGCCTTGAAGTAACCTACCAAACAGCTTTAATCTCAGCCTTGGGACTGTTGCTAAATATGAATGCTTGTACACAAATGCAGATGATTTAAGTTAGGAAGTTTTATTGCAGACTTCTTGCCTTTTTGTATTAATCTTCCTTTACAATCAGGCTATCTATACAATCAGTTTATGCTGAATATTGTTTCTAATGCAGTACTTGGGGAAGGAAAGTAAGATTATTTACCCACAAGGGCTATATTCTACCAAAAACTAGTTTTACATGCTTTCCATTATGTGGCTTACCAAGACTCTTTGTGTTACAAGGTTGGATGCGTAAAAAAAAATTAACAGATACACACAACTAGTCAGTACCGGCCTGCACAACCATGCAGAGCCCTCAGGGCTCAATCCATCACTCAGTGAAACTGGTGGGAGTATGTTCTTGACATCAGTTGGCAGATCACTGTAACAGACATACTTGAGTAAAGCACCAGATTCCAAACTCTCCGGACATGTGCTGGTAGTAAATACAGAATATCTGTGTAGGTCCTGATCTGACTTTTCTGAGCTCTTCCAAACACAGCCTGGATTCTCATCTTTCCAAAGTGGTTTTCTGCTGAAAACAGTATCCAAGAAAACTGAAAAATGGTTCTTTTAAACTCCCAGTCTCCTGTGTTTTCTTTATACCTGTTCAGGAATGCTTCATTTTTCTACTCAAAGTACTTCAGTCTGAAACCTTTGTCTATAAAACACTAAATCTTCACTTAGATTCCTTCAGTCAGGAATCTCAAGATAAATTCACAAAATGGTTCTGTGGGCTACTTCCCTTGAGGAGAAGAAAAGAAACTGCAGTAGTAACTGCCTTAGAAAAGCCATTTGCTAATGCCAAATTGTGAAGGCTTTCTTAAAGTAAGTGGGAGCCTACGGTGTCTAGCCTAAGTTACTATTTGCTAGAGATCATATGCTTTCCTGTGTAAAAATGGACTAACAAAAAGCACAAACAGCTCTGGTAGCTGGGAGACAAAGCCAGTCAATGAACTCTTTTCTTCTTCTTGCCGTGTCTAAATTTTGTAGTGATCAGTCCCTGAGAGGCGAGGTGATAGAGGAACCGAATTTCTCACATCTGAGGGCAACATTAAAATGCTGAAGAATGTTAAATGTATTAAATGTACTGTGTTGCTCCTGCTCTGCGTTTTGTGAAGGGCAAAGCATTAGCAGAGAAGGAATGGTTTCTACTTTTCTCAGTCTCTCAACACCTTTGGGGATGGATGAAGCAGAAGGACAGAATTTCCACTACTGAACAAGTGCCACCCTCAAATATCATCTAAGCAAGCCCTAAAGATGGGAAAACTAAAAAAAAAAAGGGAAAACAAAACACATGTGACAGAATCAAAGGCAGAAGTAACACCTCCTTCCTGTCAGCAGACTTTAGGGAGGAGGAACAGAGCCTTTAGCAATAATGACAAATGGTGTTTTATCAAAGACAAATGGTGGCAATATTGCATTTCACTAGCATCTATTAAGAAGCCATTTGAATTTTAAACTCATTTAAAGTAAAGGAGATTCCAATGTCAGGAGATGTGGATGAAGATGTTTAGGACAAGTGCTGGATGTGGGGGTAATTGGAAAGTTGGGAGGCATGGGTGACACAGTGATGGTGAGGATGACAGCAAGAATTCTATTTAAGAGTATGGGTGTTCATTTTAGGCTAAGTATACAGTGGAATCTGTGAGAAATCCATCTTCTAGCCATATTCCAAACCTATATGAAGGCAAGACATGAGTGCATATGTCTTCCTCCTTTCTTTTCCAGTGGGCTTAGGTTTCTGCTGGAAGAATTCCTAGGCACCTTTGTTGGAAGGAATTGCAATATGCTCTGAGTAGACAATTCCATTCTAGATGATCAGGAACAAGGACACCTTAGTCTAACTATATCTCTCAACTTTCTTTACAAACTTCAGGAATATACCTTCTTTAAGTCGCAAATTTCAGTTTTAATCCAGATTCATAAGTGCTGAAAACTTACTCTTTTACTTTCTTCATTTTTCTTGTTAAGTAACAGGAATAAAAAATGCAGTTTTGCTCATAAGAGCTTGAATATAAGAACCTGATGGTTAAGAAGTCTTGATTACCACAAAAATTGTGCTAAAAAGAAAATAAACATTTTTCAGACCTATAAAGGAAATAGTATTTGGAACAGCAGAAGCAGGTAATGAGGTAAACAAGGAAAACAAGCATATGTGAGTATACCATGAAGGCAAAGAAAACTCAATCCATGATTGAAGCCAATGTTGAGACACGATGTAAAGCTGGAAGGAAAAATGAAAATCATAGATATCCAAGCAAGATTAAATAAATAGAAGCCCTCTATGCACTTATGATGTGTAAAATCCTAACTGTTCTCACAAGTACAGAATATACTGATTAATTTCAGTATTTCACAATATAACTTTTGCACTTCAGATTTTCCAGTATTTGTATCTCTGTAGGGGAAAGAGCTGCTTCTACATGTAAAGTAGCAAAATTGTGTGTGAGGACAAACACATATTGAGGAAATGAATCATAGCAAGAGACTGGACAGTTAAGGCAGATTAGATATATCAGACAGCAAATGGCAGAGTGAGGTACCGCAGTGGAGCTGCCTTCACTGCAGAGCCCAGGAAGAGTTATGACATTTATGCATTTTCATTTCTACAGGTGGGAACCTGAAATCATTCTGTGGGTTAGGCTCCTAGTATCTCTAATATGGTCCTGCTGTGGCACACAGTTGATATACTTCTGCCTTGTCAAAAAAACGCACAAGACACACTTAAATCTCTTCATGGCCCTAGCATGAGACATTAAGTTTGAGCTGCTTGTGAATCCAACAGTTATTTCAGGATGTTATGTCCCAAGCAACACATTAAATTTTAGCTTTCAAAACTTAATTTCTCTTTATAGACTGTGATCTCTAATTCCTACGTACATTTCTTATTTAGACCTTCAGTATGAAGTAGATTATTTGAACCACTGTGCAAAGGCATTTCTTGTCAATTACTTTGCTGAATCAAATAATTTATGATAAAATTGCCCAAACATTCTCTTTTTTTGGATTTAAGAGATAAAATCCTTACTCTATTCAGTTAAAATAAGATACAGAATGGCCTTTTTTAGCTGTTAAAAACTCAACATGTCTTGCCATTTTAGGATCTCTCCTTTTTCTCAAAGAAAATTATTAATCGCAGAAAATAACCCAACAGCTTGGTGGCTAAGTAATTTTCCAGGGAATTGAAATTCTAATCTGCACCTTAACCCAGTGACCTTCTTTTTCAGAGGAACATCCTACCTATTCTGCCCACTGTCATTAGCCAGGAGTCTCACAAAAGTTTTCCACATTCAGTTCTGCATTTTCAGCTTCAGGGGAGAGTGGACACTAAAAAAACCAGCAGTGGCTCAAGCCGTTTTTACAAAAACAAGCAGTCAGAGAATACATTTCGGTGAGTTCTGTAACTTTGTAACTTTGTTACATATCTATGCCATTTTGAATAGTTATTTCCACTGCACATGATCATTACTAGCTATTCCTGCTTGCTGAGCTAAACACAACTGTTCTGGACTACATCTGCTGCAGGCTGCTAGCCCACCTCAGAACCTTTGGTATGGGGACTGTGATGTAAGCGTGGTTTTGCTCCAAACAACTATTACTTGCTTTTTCTTTTACAGAAAACAATTGCAAAAAAAAAATGTTTACTCAATTCTTCCTCATCCTGAGGATGTAAGCAACCTGTTAATATATGTTCTAGTCATGACAGGCAAGCCTGTTTTGCCCGTGTTTTCTCCAACATGACTGTAAGTCTCATTGTGTTTCTATGTTTATAGTTGAGTTGTTTTTAATAGAATGCATCCCAAGATATATGTGAAAATAAAGGTTATTTAGATCTCCCCATTTTACCTTTATAGTTTTACCTCTGCCCAAAATAAGATAAAAACACATTTCCTGTCTTACAGTCATACCAGGCCTTCATCCCTATTAAGTTTCTAGGAAAAATAAAAACAAAAATTTAGGAAAAATTCCAGTCCTCTATATTCATGGATGCAATTTCTGCTTTGAGAATCCTACAAGTACACCTTTGATGCTGTGCTTCTTTCATGGCACTATAGATAGTAAAAACTGTCTGGATGGCGAGGCCCAGGGTGTTGTGAATGCATTCACATCCAGCTGGGAGCTGGTCACTAGTGGTGTTCCCCAAGGCTCAGTATTGGGGCCAGTCCTGTTTAATAACTTTATCCACTATGGGGGTGACGGGATAGAGTGCACCTTCAGTCAGGTTGCAGGAAACACCAGGTTGGATGGGATTGTTAATATTCTGTGGATAGAAACCACAGTCCTCCATCAGGAAAAGCACACAAGGCAAACTACATAACAGTCTGGTATCGACTCCAAAATGCACTGCAAGTGTTTGGTAGCAAGCACTGATCACAAGGTGTGTGCAGTCCTCAGGCTGCTGTGCTCAGCATCTCCAAACTAACTCCAGTGTCACCCTTGACTCTATGAATCACTCTATGGTAAGTGCATGTTCAAAATGAATGACATGGCTGAAACAGGAGCTAAAGCAATGAGATACCAATTCCAGAATATGTTTTTTTTTGATTGGATTCTTTAACATGCATGTTTACACATCCAACATACCAACCTGCCCACATATGCAAACTTTTTCAAACAATTTCATACTTAATTTATTGCCATCTACCATCCCTTGATTTCCTTGCATATTATTAGCCAGGGGTTAAGTATCTGCTGAGTTGATTAAATGGCAAAGCTCCCACAGAGTTCAGCATTCTTAGAATTTCATCCAAACTGTCTTCTTATCCACGCATTCTAGACTATTTCTTTTACATTTAAAAATATTTTTTCAAGATTAATTTATTTCCTGCTGATACTTGAACCACTATAACATTCTTTGACTTTATCATCCGTATCATGTTGATTTTCATGTGCCGTCTCAGTTTAGTATTATCTGTGAAATCTATGTGTTTTCATACCTTTAGAAGCATCAGAAGGCAAAGGTAAAAAAAGACATTGTTGTAATAACATAATATTGTAACCTGTCATATCACTAGTAAATTACAAAGGAACAACTAAACTTGTTAAAAGCTAAACTTCTAGAATGAAGTCCATTCTAGTCCACAGTAAAAAAATTTAAATTTTCAGTTAGATGTAATAGCAGGTTGAGCCTGTCACTGGAACAAGGAAGAGAATAGAATTCTGGTAAGCTGAGAAATTGCTGTGTGAAGAAGTTTAATACATACATCTGCTGCTGAAGCAAGTGACGGTGTCTTCTCTGCAGGCCAAGTCTAGAAAAGCTAATGTTAGCAAGATGTGCAAGACTAAATAACAGGCATCAGGGTCACGCATCTTATTAAAATCAGTATTTTAAAAACTGCTTGCTTTAAACATTTACCTTGACATTGTAGATTATCTTTAATACCAAGCCAGCTCTTCTTCAGCTGACCTCTATTTGAAGCAGCTAAATCCCAGATATATGATTGATTTTTGGTCTTCTCTATTCAAAGAAAAATATGAAGCAAAAATAAAGCTTCAATATATTTAAAATTTATGCTTGCAGAGACAGACTCTGGTGAAATTCATCCAGCTTCATTTTGTGCTGAACAAGATGAGAAGATTGGACAAGATATGTTTTGAGAGGACCTTTACCAACAGATAACCTAGATGGTTATAATGAACAATTTAGCCATTTTAAATGTTTAGAATAACATGTTTAATACAATTCACAATTTCAAGGATCTTTTTGACTTGGTGGCACTATTTAAACTGCTGATGTTCTCTGCAACACCCACCTTTGAGATGATGCCATCTTCTTTGTAATTGTTGTCAAAGTTAACATGAAAAGGGAAACAGGATTCATGCAGAATTCTGTTTATTTAGTAATAAGAATGGCATAAAGATAGTTTAATTTCAGATCATTAATTGTCCAGTACTGTAACGTTTTGCTGCACCCAGAATTTGGACACACTGGGAAGCTAAAAGAAAAGCACAAAAATTATATACCTCTTATAAAAGAGTGGCTGTCCAAAACCTGAAGTTTCTCTAGATATCAGGCAGCAGTACAACAAAATGCTTACTCAAAAACTAACCCACCAATAAAGAATAATTGTCAGCCATGAGTCCATTGTCTTCCCCTTCCAGTCAGTTCAAATGATTCAAGCAGAAAAACTGCCATGAGAGCGAAAGAAAAGTGAGCAACCTAAAAATTTCAGCATAATATTTTAACAAAGTTTACTTTTTTGTCTTTTGGTTACTATTGAGCTCTTGATGCTTACTAATAAAACCTCAGTAATATCAGCACTAAAGTTTCGTTTTACCTGTCAGCAGATAAGTAACAGTTTAGTAATGCCTCAGGGTGATTGATGGCAAAGTAGCAAAAAAATAGCTAGTACTATAAACCCTATTTACAACTTGTGAGAAGAACCTTGAAAAGATAATACAATGGATTACCTTTGTGTTATTTTCTATACTTGTTATAAAATTTGTCACGGGTTCTTTAATTGTCTCATTTTCCATTTTTTATGGTCTTTGTCATGACAATAAGTTTTCACATAACTCACTGTCTGCTAGATGGCTTCAAACTATGCAGCAGAAGTCTGAATGCATTGGAGATGCTGTAGCATGATCATCCAGCTCTTCAACCCTTGTTCTCCTAGTTATAAAATTTGTGAAAGAAGAGCAATAGAAAATTTTATGCCCTCCAAATGAGCAGCCATTCCCTACCTGCTATTTTCACAATTTTATTTCTTCTCTTTCCCTGGGCTGTCCACTCAAGGACTAGCTAATTTGGCCACAGAGGAGTCAGACATGTACAGGCCTCTTTGTAATGTCAGTGAACCCCACATTTTTCACTGCAGCCTCCAGAAATCTGGGGTTTTCTCGTGAGTCCATATTATCATAAAATAATCCAATTCTCCATTTTCTTTTAATGAAATTTTAATTTAAAAAGCTAATAGAAGGGGAATCACAAAACAAGCTAGAAGATCAGTAAGATCCATAAACCCCATTTCCCCCCCATTTATTATAATTTTTAAGCCCATTCCAAGTTGTTTTGGGGTATGTTTCATGATTTTTTAAATGCCCATGGTTGGCAGTGCAGATGATTATTGAAAAGGGTTGATGGAAGATACTAAAAATCTTATATTCTAGCAAAGATATTGATGGCTCCTGGTGCAGCCTGAGGAAAGCTTCCTTAGAGCCTATCTGGCAAAGCTCATGGAAAATGCGTTCTTCCCTCTCCAGCTGGCTCAATGACTCCATTTCATCCTAGAAAATTGTAGCTTGGCCTCAATTATTCACGTTTGTCACATCTTGCCTACATTAAAGCAACATCATATTTGGGCATAAAGACTTCAACACCTAAGTCCAAAAGGTACGTAACAACACATGTTACTTACATTACACAGATCACTGCAAACACGTTTCATTTTTCTGCTGCTCCCTACTTTATTGTTCAATTTAGGTACCTTAAAATATCAAGTGAAACAAAAGGATGAAGATAGCTTTCTTCTTTGGCACAACTGAACTTTCAAACTTCCTTAAACATAAGTAGAACTTCATTTTTCAGAAGATTTCAGGCAGTTGCAGAATCATAAAACAGCACCCACAGAAAGAAGAACCAACAGGATTTCACATTCTTCAGTCAAATGTGAGTTCAGAAATCTTACACAGAAGTCATCCTGTGCAGAGATGTCAGTGGGGCAATGTAGTCTTTGTTTTGGGAAATGGAGCAGACACTGACCGAAATCATAGGCTGCACCAGCAAAACAAAATTATTTACTGTCTGTGGCCAATGCACTTATTAGGTCTTAAGAGAATTAAAGTTCCAGAATTTCCACTTCTGAGAAAAAACTGCAAATATAATACAGAAGCAGCATTTGTATCTACAGCACGGAAGCTCTTTAATGCTCAATGCACAAACATCAGCTTAAGTAGAAAATAATATAAATAATAATAATAACACTGCATTAAAAAAGAACGGATTAGCAATGATCACCTGACTTGCTGCATGTTTACACAGAAAGGCAAGGAGCCAATGTCATCCCTTCCTCTCCTGTGCTGGCTAGTATAGTAAGTATTTAGGTCAGTCATGAGAAAGGAGGTGAGATGCAGTTTGAGTGGATGGAAATTGGACATTTAACAGCAAGTCTTATGTCTCATTGCCATTATTTTTACCAATGTAGAGCCACATTTTAAGGGACTTATAAAAGACCAGAATGATATTTAAGCAAAAGAGCTTATGTTCTAAGTGACAATAAAAAGTGAGCTTTCAAACGTTCCATGGATGCTGAGAAAAGAGGTCTGAGAAAATGGGATACAGGTGTCGTGTACAGGTATCATGGCTATCACCTTGTGCCAGGTGTCCAACACCTGGAGTGTGGCCTGTGCTAAATGCCATGTTCAAGTTGCATAAATGTCATATTCAAGTTGTGGCTCTGCCCAGCCCTGGAGTCCAGAGCTTTCTGGTGACGCAGTGCAGAAGAGCAGCAGCAATTTTAAAGCAGGGAAGTGGCCTACCTGGGAACATCTGCAGTTGGGTTCCTTTGGCTGAATAAAGCAGAAATGTCATGATCTTAAATCATCTCTGCTAAAATGTAACTCTGGGAAGGAATTTGTGGGGTGAAATAGCAAATGAAAGAAAATAAACAATATTTGGGTGCCAAGAGAAGATCAGGGAATTATTTCAAAAGAAGGAAGGAAAAGAAGCTCCTCAGCTTTTACCCTTACTCTGCGGCTCCCAAGATTTGTACACGGAACTTGGATATTACAAAGGAGACAGAAATCCTTAGCATGACAAGCAGTAATTTACATAAATTTGATCTCCAAAGAACTGACTTTGAGGAAATATTGCCACATCTATTTCTCATCTATGTTCACTGTAGAAGCTGCACTCAGTGTTCCCAGATAAAAAGTAACAATCCAAGACCATAAAAAAGGAAAAAAACAAAAGAAAACAAAAGCCATTAGATAGTAAAGTATGCACTCATATATTTCATTTCCATTCAAAAGCAAATTGGAAAAAAAATATATATATAACTTTTGTTTTAGTTTATATTTAGCACTGTTAGGTTTTATTTGGCAATGCGTATTTGGCAAAAGTTTATCAAGCCAGTTACTCAACAAGCAAGTCCCTTATCTTGAACACAGCCCCAGCTTCTTACTTCATTATTTTGTTCCCAGCAAGAAGATGGGAGTTTTAGTTTGTTGTACATTTCACGTTGACCATACCGTAATAGGTCTGTTTAACAGAGGGGGAAAAAACACAAGGAAAATATACTTAAAGTGATACAATGAAGGATTGTTCCCTTGGTGTCATTGAACAGGGGCCAACTCTACCATTCAGGGGTAAATACCGAGCTCTGACATTTAACTCTGATATTACAGACCAATGTTTTCAAAGAGTCACATGCTCAGTAACTGCAGCACATTTGCAATTGTCTTTGAAGTCTTAATCTCAGTTCATGCTACTAAAGCACCATGAAGGTTTATTTTTAACTTGTTATATAAAATGTCTTTTTAAAAAAATAATTCAAGGAAACACCTCCAAGTATGAAATATGTCAAACTGAAAGCTGCTAATTGTGTAACTTGAGTATAGTGGGATTTTTTAAAGTTGTTTTTTTGTTCTTTTATGCAAGACAAAAAGTGGTTCTTGGTTCATACCAGTCTTCAGATTTTATTTTTAAGTTGCTATAAGGGAAGTAGGAATTTTGAATGTATCTATTGTGAAATATAAATAAGACTAGAGCAGATGATCCCACTAAGCCTAATTTTCTAAATAAAGCTCTGAAAAAAATTATAGTGAAACTATAAAGAGAAAGGATAATGTACTATTACTGAATTGCTAGCACATTCCAGTATTTCAGTATTTGGTTTAGAAAACCCATTTTGCCTAACATCATATACATCTTAGACAAATGAATTTCACTTGGGATTGCTGTGGGATCAGGGTCTGAACAGAGCAAAGCCAGTTGCAACCTGCTGTGACAAGAATTACTGTGTGTTGCTACCCAAACGTGACCACATCTAATACTTCCATTGAACATCTGTAATGTGTAGTCACCACTGCTGAAACTTCTCACATGTTCTGCCTCCCACTCATCCCTGCTTGGCATCGCTCTTCCCCTTCATCTCCAACCTCACCAAACAGTGTGTTTACAGTCACTACTGAGAATTTTCTTTCAAATCCCTGTTAGATCTCTAAAATTGCCCTCTGCTGAAACTCCTTTCCCTGTTGCCTCAGTTTCCTCACTGTCAAAGTTCACATTCAATCTTTGTCTACTCCTCAAACATCTTCAAATCAAGTTTTCCCTTGATCATCCAGTTTGCTGTCCTAGTCCTCTTACTTCTTTGGTTGTCTTTCTGTTTGTTTGTTTGTTGTTTGTTTTTTGCTTGGGGGATTTGTGGGAGATTTTTTGTTTGTTTGTTGGGTTTTTAATTTTTTTTCTTTAGAGTGTCTCATTCAGCCTCTAACTTTGAGAGTGGAGAATGGTTATGAAGGCACATGGGCCCCTAACTTTAAGAAAATCTCACACACAAATTCAAATTCACTGCTGAGGTTTATGCAGTTGAGTCCAAGCCAGCACATCTGGCTAGTAAGTCTGGCCAGTAAAACTGATTTTCTTTTCAACACCACTTTCTAAGTTTCTAGTCAGCGGGACTAAGACATTCTTGTTCTTTCTTTGATATTCCTTTTCAGCTTCTCTGGACAGTACTTTAGTATATATCCCAAATATCATGCTTATCACTCTGGTGGAAGTCATAATTAAATTTTGTAGATTTTCTATGTGTATTTCTATCTTCCTGAAGACACTTCCTTTTTTACACATTCAAACAATTAGGAATTTTTGCCCAGTGTTTCATCCTCTCGGTCTTTGATTATGGCAACATTTCATGACAAAGGCAAGCCTTCCATTTTCCTAGGCTTTGTTTAGACCATATAATATTTTTTTTAGAAATCCTTCCCCTAACTACATCATTTACCACCCCAGCCCTTCATGGTCTAGCCCCCACACTATTTTTTCCTGTATATTTCAGAGTGTCAGCTCCCAACACCAGCCAGTGAGCAACGCCCATGCCCATCATTCATTTGTTGCATCCTCAAACACTTTTGTTCATGCTACCCTTCATGCTTGGGAGCTCTCCATAAACATCCACCTTCAAACCCATTTGCTGCACGGCCTCTGAAAGGCCCGGCAGCAGTTAGGTTGGTAGTGCTGGCAACACTTCTCATCACACTGACTTACAGTTTCCTGCTACTCCCTCATCCGTCTATATCAATCTACTGTGGTTTTTTTAGTTTTAGATTCAAAACTTGATATATCCATCACCAACTCTTTGTTCTGGTTTTGTCCAGCACCTAGGACAACTGGGACGTGGTTCATGGCAGTGGTTTATAGCAATTCAAATAAGAGGGACAGAACGCAGCTTTTTCATATCTCTGAGAACAAGTTTAAGTTCTATTTCATACATTGCCTATGAGATTATAAGCATCCTATTTTCAGGTTACAGGGCATGCATGCTAACATCTCCAGGCATGGAAAACAGACTAAAGTTTCTGACTCTCAATCCAGCTTTGTATCTTGGTTAACCACCCTACTTGTTAAATTTGTAGGACTGTTAATGAAAGTTGTACCAAATGGTGCTGGATTGAGACGAATGAGTGTATCGGTCACTGAGGGATAGGCTCAAAGATCTCCATCTCAGCAGAGTTATTAAGTAATGTTGTGCTCTACATCTATGATAAAAGCTGTCGAGCAGCAATTTGGTGGCAAAACACACTCAACAGAAGTAAGATTTCTCTGAGATAAGCTTTGTTCAAGAGAACCACCTAAAGTGGAATCATCAGATCTATTTTACAGTTGATTAGGCCACATTCTCTCAATGGCTATGAGCAGTTGCAGGTCAAAATGAAAGTTAAAGTTTTGACCTTAGGTATCACATGAGAGTCAGAAGAGAGAGCAGCAATGAGAGTATACCAGTTATTTCTAACAAGTGTATCAGTCTACTTCCTTGTTACAAAGAGATTCAACAAGATTAAAGTTAACTGCAATTTCCCAAACACTTTGATCCAAGCTGCAGTGTTAACTTACTGTTTTCCTCATTTTTTCCTAAAAACTAAGAGCATTTTGCTACTTAATTATGTACATGAAAAAATTTAATTGCATTTTTAAGTCTTATTAACATGCAATTTATTCTGAAATTTGAGGATACGAAGGCTTAGCTTCACTTTTCATATTCTAAGAATATGAAATAAAATGGAACATTTGTGAGGACAGGCATTTTCAATTTGAATTTTGTATATAAGAAGTACAATCATGTCAGGCAAAGAAATGGGTTAAAAACATACTCATAGCACAGTGTTTTCATTCAGGAGTTTATATCTCTTAGAAAGGTAGACCTAAATAGCTGTAAATCTGATGAAGAAGTTAATTATGAGGGAAAAGGGCCAAAAAGTTAGGAGGAGAAGAAGAAATATCATTGATTTGACAACGATGGCTGCCAGAAACAGCTTGCAAATCATGGAACTCTGCAGGGACGAAAAGTTGACTCTAAATTATGGTGAGACTGGGTCTCTCTAAATCACTGAGGAGCAAAATTATTTCAGTAGATCTTTAATTTTCAGTTATTGAAAGTCAACATTATGGCAAATAGCTACAATGTTTTACAGCAGACCATCATGAAAGTATTTTATTTTTCACTTCCCAAAAATGTATGAAATTTTCAAACACAGGTGAAAATCAATCATCTCACCAATCATACGAAAAGCAGCTCCCTTCCCAAGTGAGGTATGGATTCACAGGATAATGAAGGAGACGCTCAAAGTCATCTGCTCGAATATCTTGCACTCATAGTGCCTTTATCCAAGGACTCCCAAGTGCTGGAGCAGTCACAAGAATGTTTTACTTTAGCAAAGCCAGCAGCAGAACAATAGGAAAGCAATATTCACTAAAACCAGAAACCCCTTCCATGAATTACCTCCCCCTCTCCACCCCTTCCCTCCATCCCACTCCAACATCACTTTCTGAATTCAGAATTTCATTCTTGATAAGGTAACTGTGGGTCCTTACACCAAAATAATCAACAGCAACCTGATAAAGTTTTTGCAGTACCACATGGGGCAAAATTCCTTCTGCTTTTCACTTTCTATCTCCAGATATACAGAATTCTACCTAGGACTATGTCTCTAGCCCCAAAACAGCAATAAATACTAAGCATGAAGGTGAGAATAAAGTTTTGTTTTTTCCCAGAGCATAGACAAATATCTCAGGTCTGTGAGCACTGGCTGTTGGGAGCCCAAAATCTGTCCTGAGAACACAGCCCTATTTTTTACACAATTTCCCTTATGTAGCCAACCAGGGAAAAAGCTGAAGGCAGCAATACTGTCCACCACCAAAGATTCAGCTTTGACCCAGAGAGAGGGGATTTACTCTGTTAGTGAACAAAATGGGTCCAACACAAAAGCTCAAAAATTTTCCCATGATTTTTCAGATTGTCTGTTGCCATATACTCTGGCTCCTTTCAGACTCTGATTGGACTGGTCTCAAGGATAAAACACAGGAATATCATTTACAAGGAAGCATTTCCAGTATTATTTTGGCTATGGTCACCCTTTCTTAGAGGCAGAGAAGAAAGAATATGCCAAATTACTTTAGCCCTTTGGGACGTCTGAAATGCTACTAGCTCTAAACGACAGAATTAGGAGCTGAATCTTGCATGACTTAGTCATGTTAACCTGGCAAAATGTCCCTGGCTTGCTCTAGAACAACCTCTCAAGCCAAGCAGAAAGCTAAGCCTTTGTATTTGCTTAGTCCTTGACCAGATTGGTTGGCCAGATTGGCATGACAATGCCAACAGAGTGTTTTGGAGACATATATAGTGTCCAGATTGGGAAAAAGTGACCTCCAGATATCTTTGATCAGCTTTGATGTGGAAACAATTCCTAGTTGCTATGAGATAGGACTCAGTTTTGACTTGTAAGTAGAGCTATGCAAATGATTTTGGCTTAATAGGTTCAAGCTCCAATTTCTTATCCTTTTAAATCTCTTTTTTTTAAATCTTCTTTCTTTTTTTTTTTTTAATAGAAACAATTCTTATCCTAAAGGTTTGATGTAAAACCGAGAGATAATAAAAATAGCAAATTTTTTTTTTACTTTTTTTTTGGTTGTTGTTTCAGTTTTGTTCACCAAATTAAAAAACAGTTTTTGCATTTTCTCAGAGAATTTATTATTGTCCAAAACTGTTCTGCTTGAATTTTGCATATTTCCAAAGATAATGTCCCTTTTTTTTCCTAAATTCTACATTGTTTTCAGAAGAGGACAAGTGTTGTATTATTAAAGATGATACATCAAAAACAAAAGGTCTGCTGGCAATTCTCAGGCACTGTCAATGCCATGAGCATGATTTCTTTATATTAATACTCTCAGTGACACCATTACATTTATAGACTTACAAAAAACCCAAAAATAATCAGGTAATACAGACTATTTAGACAGCAAAATAGGGAAGGAAAAATTAAGCCTCTGTTTTTCAGAAGAGCAAACCTATGTGCGAAAGCTCAGGAGAGGCTCAGAAATATACAAAAAACTTGGTATTTGAACACAGAAATGACCATTCTTCTTCAAAATATGTATTGGAACCTCAAGGCAGGAGAACTCATTTTCACAATCCATAGTATATTTCCTAGCAACCAAATCAGGATGGCAATGTATATTAAAGGGCAGCAGGATAATCCTTTGCCCTGTTTTAATTCCAAGTACAGACATTCTAAAGCTGCTGATATTTTTGGGGTTTTTTTTTGTTTGTTTGTTGATTGATTAATTTTTGGCGTTTGGGGTTTTTTTAATGAAAGCCCAAAGAAGTGGGCAAAAGAAATTCTGTGAATAAAAAGAAGACATAAAATTACTAGGATGTGCAAAAGCAAAATAATAGGGCAATGTGGCAAAACTTATTACCATCTACCAACTCCCTTCCCTTTACTGAAACTTTACAGTGTTTTAGTTCCCTCCCTACTTCATGTAAAAATATAAAGAAGGAATGGCCCTAACTAGATCACACTCTTCGAGACTCTAAATCCCTCTATTGGATATAAGGGCTCTTCAAAGAGGATAACCATAATCCAAAATGAGGTTATTCTGGATCCAGTTCAAGGGAATGAGCCAAGCATGATTAGCACCATAAGGCTGCATCTACAGAACATCTTGTACAAACAGTATTAGAAATATTAAGTCAGGAGGACACAATGTGTACGAGAAAACACAAGCACAGTGATTTTAGGGAAGCTGACATTGATGGGAATTAAGTACTACAGAACATATTGATTCAAATTTCATAACAGTGTTACAGATATGCATAATAAAATTCCATAGGTCAAATCTACTTCACCAGATTTGGAAATGCCTACAAAAGCAACAACAACAAACAAAGCAAAAAACCAAAACAAAACCAAAACCAACCAACCAACCGAAAAAAACCAAAAACACAACAACCAAGAAAACAACAAATCCAACAAAAAAACCCCAACCAAAACAAGAGAGGAGAATTAGTCACCAATAATGCTGAAAGGACAGAGGTTCTCAACCTCTTTCTTCACTTTCTTTACCAGCACTGTTGGGCCCTTGGCCTTCAGAACAAAACCTCAGGCTGACACAAACACAAATCCACCACCGGTGAAGGAACAGCTGGTTTGTGAACTGTCAGAGGAGCTTGACTCCTAAAAAAAAATATGGAGACTCCCTATTTACAGGGAGACACATGGAAGAGATGAAGCGTAATGGATACAAGTTACTCCTGGGGAGATTCTGATTGGACACAAGGGAAAAATTTTTCACAGTGTGAACAATAATCCATTGGAATAATTTCTCCAGGAAAGTGGTGGATTCTCCAACATTGGACACTTAAGATTCATTTGGACAGGGTGTGGAGTCAACATGTCTGTGGTTTTGCCAAGAAAGTTTGGACCAGATGATCCTTGAGGTTCTTCCCAACCTGGTGATCTCTGAATCCATGAAAAAAAAAAAAAAAGTAAAAAAACCCCAGAAAATATTACATAGGATTTAACAGAAATATTGCATTTGCAAGAAGCCATATTTGAAGAGCTTGCCATTTGTTTTAGTACACTGTGAAGGTCACTGTGTTTCAAAGCAAAGAACATTATTTCCAAGGAGTTGCAAAACTTATCTAGTAGGAAACTGATCTTTTAACTAAACTTATTTCTAAATACTTGAGAATTAAAAACAATCCTATATTACTGGCAATTAAAACAACAATGAGGAGTTATAGACAAAAAACAAAACTTCAAGGGAAGTCAAAATATTATGTGCTGCATGCCAGTTATAGAAGAAGCCTGGTGTGATTTAGATATAAAAGGATAACTATCAGTGACCTGTTGATAGAGCTGGTCTCCCAGGAATGGGTGGTTGAACGCCCCTCAAAAACAAGTGGGTAGGAATGAACTTCTGCATCAGCATGAGACACTAACACCAACATGACTTTTGGGAAGGATACTTCTCACCTAGCTTCAGCAACTGGACACGTAGTCTCAATCAGTCATCAGTGTATGGAAAGAAAGAGCTCCAGAGAAAAATTCATCTTCTGCTCCAATACCTCCAAACACGTGTACAGACAGTCCCCCAGGAAGCTCTCTCCAAGGACTGTGGAGGGAGTCAGCACTACCTGCTTAGGCTGGGCAAGTCAGCTGGGACAGTCTCAGACTCTGCCAACTCTGCTTTATAACATTTATGCCTTTTCCTCCACACCTTCTGGCTAAAAATGTTACCCACACAGAGCTTGCATCCACGCTTACTTTTCTTACCTTCTACCAATTCTGGCCTCTACCAGTAACTGCTGTAACACGTGCAAATGACAATCTTTACATAGAAGCTACCAGAACATCCACTTTAAGGTGTCTTACTCCACTTTGTACAAAATTATGCTATGTCAATATATATATTTCAGTGAAGCAAACCTATTAAAAATTAACATTGTTTTATCTATTGGATGAAAATATTTCTTACATTAAATGTTTAAATAGCCAGTGAAATTAAGTTCAACATTTATACTAAGATGTTTTTAAAGCTTCAAACACAAACAATCATAATAAAAAATGTTCTTGTTTAATCTACAAAATAAGTACATTTGATTTTAATTATCTGGATAATGACCAAGCAAGCACATCAGGCACATCTCTTCCAACATATAATGAAAGGAACAGAGGAGCAAACAATATCCCTGAGAATAGACCAACACATTCTGACTCTAAAGATGACTCCAGTAATGAAAATCTGTCTGCTGCAAATGACTCATCTTCTGAGGACTGCACTGAAGATGTTGACAACCAGGATGATGCATGTGAAAATAAAATTAGCAATATGAAGATGAGGAACAGCAGTCTATCACTGAAGAGCTATTTGATAATAATGAAATTGAGGAAACAGCTAGCGGTACAGAAACAAATGAAAGCAGAGGAAATGTCAGTGATTACAGTGAATCAGTAACTATTCCTTTAAATGCAAGAGGAAGAGATAGAAGACAGTGAGGAAATACACTAGACAATGATGTTCCTGACTCAGTAATGAACTGGAAGGACTAAAAATGTTAAATTAGAAATAAATAAATAAATAAATATAAACCCAACAAAAAACCTTGTTGATGAACGAAGACTGTTAGCACACTATATTCAGATCTACACAGCAATGTAGTGGCATTATTACTATACCTTGATCCTGAGAGGGTCTGAAAAGAATGCATCAATGGGAAGTGTAAGTGCTTAGGCCCTCTTGGGATTTGACTCTTCGTTTCCACTGAAATCAAGACTCATATTGACCATACAAGGAAATAATTTTCTTCTTATCTTAATCTTCACATTAGCTGATGGTACTAGCAGCAGTACTGATGAAAATGTACCTAATGTAACACCACCACAGGGAACTAATGCTCATAATGAATCCACTTCTGCTGCTGGAGTATAAAGATGCTAGAATATACATCTGTTTAAGAACAAAACCAAACAACAAACAAACGAAACCTAAAAGTGCATTTTTTTAATACAAAAAAGTAATTTCATTACCAGTGTCTTCCTGATTGATAGATTTACTTGTGGTCCTTCTTTTTCCCTCTTTAAATATATTTTTCATAAACAGACTTTAAAAATATTAAACTGCTTCCATCCCTCATTGTCATACCCCCATAGAGATTTCAAAAAAATTTCACTTTCTACTATTGCTGTCTAATTGTCTTTGTGTGAGGGCTGACTAATCGCTTTCTTTTTCATCTAAAGATAATCAGTTGTTAACTGGTATAAAATATCAGTTCCTGAAGCAGTTAATGCTCTGTCAGACCTATTTTTAGAAGTTTTTAACTTGACCATAAATTACCTCCTTTATCTGATTTTAACTAGAATTATTGTTCACAATACTCTGTTAGAGAATTTTAAGAAGAAAAATAACACAAAATTTTTACTGAACTTTTAACCAAATGTGTCCTTGGTTACTCATAGCAATAAGTTCATGGCAAGTGTTGTTTGGTTTTTTTTCCTAGGCTTAATCAGTATTGAAGTGTTGGGCCATATTTTATTTTTTAGAAAACAGGAAAAAAACAATCATAAAAGGAAGTATTCTTTTACAGAAGACACAACTAAACTGTGCAACTCAGATGTTGCAGAAGCCACATCAAAACAAAGCCACATTAAAATATAATTTGTTTTAAAGTAATTACATTTAAAAAATGGAAGAAAAGTGTTTTAGAACTGTTAAACATTAATATTGTGGACAAAACCAGCAACTGAAGACCCAACACATGCATAAGACACTATGCTAATAATGTCTAATAACATGCACTGAAAGTGTGTAAATACAAAAGAGAATTTGTTCTTGTTGTAAGGCAAGAATTTTATCTCCAGATGGAAAGAAGTAGGTTGGCATTTTGTTTTTGAGAAGAAAGAGAAGAGCTTTAGACTTTAACATGTTTTAGATATGAAAGTCAAGGTTTTGACTCAGCATAAGTAAGCAATGAACTAACAGTTAAAAGGGTCAAGAAAGGCTAGAAAGCTGAAGTCGTAATTGAGGATGTGTCTAGTGGTGATTAAAGCAGCAAGGACAGCTAGGGGTTGTAGAACCAACTTAGAAGCCAAACCTATGGAGACAGTCAGAAAAAGTGGAGATGAACAAAAGTTACAGCTGTAGGTGTAAACAATGTCACTGGGCATAAATGAGAGATGGCGTGAGTAGAGGAATGAAGAGCCACAGCAGCCACAAATGTGGCATTCAACACACAGGTTTATATGTGGAGAAGGGAGATAAATGTTCACTGAGAGACACGTACAGGTACGTGATTTCAGAAAATGTTACTTCTCCCCTAGGATGAGGAGATTAGAAAATAATACAAATGGATAGTAGAAACCACACGGAGATTTCAAGAAGATGCTGAGAATCCATGGATGACAACAAATCTTTGAAGCCAAGACGGAGGATATTATAAACTGGGAATTTGAACAGATCGTAAAATAGGACAGAGAAGACATAAGAAACATTGCTAGAAGAAAATGAGGAAAACTAAAATGAAGGGAGAGCCTGGCATGCACCTTTTTTTTCTTTTTTTTNACTGTAGAAACACATAGGTGTGGCACCAAAAGTGCAAGGAGGAACTATCAAGCCTGTGATTAACAAAACTGACTGCTTTGGTTCAATTCCCTTTCCCAAATAATTAAAATATTTATAAGGTAGCTGTCAGCTTCTTTACACTCTTGTCTGAAGTTCTGAGGGAGAAAACAAGTATTATTTTTTCCCTTTTCCTTAAAAATATTAAGAAGTAAAAATAGTCAGGATGAAACTCTTATTTTTTCAAAATCTGTATGCATCACATGAGAATGGAAAAATGACAGATTCGCTGTTTCTGGACAAGTGAAGAATTAGAGGAAAAAAGGATAAAGACTTGCACATTCATGTATGGCAAAAGCACTGATGTGAATTGATGCTGCCTGGTTACTGTATGGGGAAGCATATTGTATTTCAGAGTATTAGCTGCATCATAATTCAGGTCAAAGAACACATTTAAGGTATCTTTTATGATTCTTAGGCAAACTTAGATGAATAAAGAATGAGCTGAGTAGTTTTTGATACTACAGATGTGTAAAAATCAAAGGAAAAGAGCTTCCATTCACTCCTTTGAGCTTTCAGAATGCCTTTAGGTCTTTCTATTAGAAGACAGAAGTCCCTCAGAAGGATCAGAAAACAATATTCCATTGGGAGCAATTTGATAGCTGTAATACAGTTAGTCTTTAAAAAAAACCCCAAACTTTACTGATGAACAAATTTAATGCAAAAATGGTTAAGATAAAAAAAGCATTTTAGATCTCTTAGCTTTGCAAAGTCAAGCATACAAGTGTGTTTTATTTGAAATAATGCATATTATCTTACATTATCTAAGCATCTTGGCTATGTAACCAAGCACTCCAAGGGCTTGTCAGACTATTACAGACATAAGAATAGAACAGAAAAATTGCCAATGCTAACCCACAATTTTATAGAATACAAGCAGACGAAAAATATTCATGACACTGTTGAACACTGCTATTTAAACTAAGTCCTCTTTAATATATAGAGGACTCATCAAAAGACTGCAAAGCAATCCACACTTAGTATGTATTTAAACATAACCAATATGTGTGCCAGGAAAGAGGCATCAGCTCAGTGGTGTTGAGGCAGCTCCCTGGTTTTAGGAACACAGGGCTAGAAGGGACCAGGTAGGTGCTAGCCCCAGGCGCCAACAGCTGTGGGCAGCAGACACTGTGCTCAAGGAAGTCTGCTGAACATGCACTCCAAAACCACCACACCCAAGAGGGCACAGAGCAATTCCCTTCCCCACATCATAAACTGTAGATCTAAAATGCAACCCAAGCTATAAGGTGTCCAAGACAGAGGGTGAGATTCCCCAGGGTTCTGGTCTCTCGAAAAAAGCAGGGACACGGCCAATTTAACTGTCTACATGCTCCTAGATACTTAGCTGCAAAGCTTGTGCAGAGAAGTACAAAATAACCCATCTCTCACCGGAATCTTGTTACTTGGAAGAAAAAAAAAATCAATTGTTGTTCTTAAATCCAGCAGTTGATTTGGCCCTAAATATTTTAAAGATGCACAGAGTCCAAGGACAGAAGATATTTTAAACACCTTATAAGAACAAGTGGATCCTGCTCTACAGCTGTGATAGAGTTTTTAATTGCATAAAAATTTAAATTTTTAAGTTTAAAATTTTAAAATACCCTTCCTGTAGTAAGACATTATTTTTGCTTAGCACCTGTTTTGCAGGTGTGAAAGAAGATTGTGGTCTTCAGGAAATAGAAGAAAGATCCTTCTAAGGCTTCTCAGCAGACACATTACACTGTTACTACTGTCTCCGTTTTCTCTTTACTCTCCTTTGTTTCCTCCACAATAGTAGGACAGTATTTCTGTCCTGAAATGTAAAAAGGGACCTTCTGAAGGTACTTTGCTGGGAACAGCTGATTCAATATTGTAGTTTTGCCTCTTCAGGCTCGGTACTGTTAAAAGGATTTATCTCAGCTAACTTCAGCTATTAAAAAAATTAACTCTCACTTGAGAGAGAGGCTATCCAGCACCTTCTCATTAACTACAAGGAAGAGCAGCACATTCATACGGCAAGTGACCCTAAAATAAATGCATAGGGTAGGTAAAAACCGAGACTCTTTAAGAACAATCTTTAGGAGGACAAAATTTTTGGCCATCTGCTGAGTACTGCTGGATACCAGGGTCTTGCAGGGCATTTCCAAGTTTGAAGGGGTGGTGGTGAACGGGAGTAATCCAGTGTCCCCCTCTGTCATATTGTTTTATTCAGACTCACACACACATGTAGATGCAAACACAGGGTAGCTAATTGCCATCATCAAACACAAGACTGCAAACGACTTTGGCCATAATTGTTCAGCAGTACATTACTGGGGGGAGATAAGGAGAACTGCTGTAACTGAATTTAAACCTGACATTCGAACACCTATGAAACACTGAGCAGCCTTCAGAATATCTATGAGGAACCAGTTACCATGAGGTGTTGCCTTCCTCTTCCCCTACCCCTCACAGCCAAAGCTGTGCTCCCTCTCCTCTCATAGCCTAAGACCAGTTGTTGGAAAAACAGCTAACCTTAGCATTCCCAGCTCCAGCAGTGAGTGTAGGAGGGGCACCAGAGAGGTGGTGAGTGTTGTTCTGGGTGGGTGCCTGTACAGAGCATTTATAAACATCTTGCTCTTCCCCCTATTTTTTTTCCCTTTTCCTTTACTTTCTTTCCCTTTTTTTTTCTTTTCTTTCTCTCTCACCCCCAGTACCCACTAGAAGTTTGGCATCAATGGCTGAGAAGCCAAGCCTGAAAACCTTAGTGCTGCTCCCTATTTAACTGCTGCCGTCAAGACCACTGAAGTAGAAGAGGAAGGGAAACAGGAATTTCCCCTTCGAAGCCTTGCTTTAGTGATCCTGCCATGACAGCACTTCAAAGAGAAGCTGTTCCTTCCCCTCCCAGGCCAACTTCCACCCTCAGCAGCTCTACGGAGCAGCTGGGCTCATTAAAGCCCTAACAGCACAGGAAACAGCACAAAGAACTAAATGAAGTTAAGCACTTAATTTATTTATTTTGATGTATGAATTAAACAACATTGTCATAAATCTCATAGCAAATCCCGGGTACATCAGAAAAAGAAGCCAGCAAACATTTCCAAGGGAAAATTGAAAGTACTTTCAGTTTTCCAGATAAGAGTTTTCCTTTGACAAACTTCATCCCAAAATCTGCTTTACAACAGGCTGATTTAGATCAAGGCAAAACTACAAAGAGGAAAATCCCTACGGAGAAGAGCCCAGATCCTTTTTAAAACAACTGAGTTCCAAATCTGGACCATAGGCTAAAAAAAGGATGCTACGTCTTTAAATAGGAGTTTTAACTCATCCCTTTCTAATTGTTCATGTAAATTAAATTCTACAAGTGAAGAAAAATTCATAAAAGTCGTACTTATTCATCTCAGAGGGAGATCTGGCATATGAATAGTGCCCATAACCTCGGAAGGTGAAATGTAGAAAATATCACAGGCAACTCCCACCTCAAGTTAACTGAACCAAAAAAAGGGAGAATCTTGATGTGAAGGAGACTTGAAGGAGATCCTCCCTAATCGCTTCTTAATAGACTCACAGTCCTGACACAGGAAACAAATCAGAAATTCTGAGGACATGTAATTGTTAATCACTAGCATTCACTATCAAATTCACTCAGAACTTAGAAGCACAGACAATGAACATTATCACACTGAAAAATAAGACTTATTGCTAAGGGTATTCACAGACTTCTATAGTGTACTAAAGTAAAAGCTCCAGCCATGACAATGCCATTGTACTTCCATAGTTATTTATTTGCCTCCAGTGAAGAGAGGGTGGAAAAATCATTAACAGTTGTAATCAATATATTTCATAAGCAATTTTTTTCTGTAGGATTTAGCAATATTAGATTTATAGTTCTAACCTGTTCAAAATACTTATTAGACTTTCAAAAGATGAAACAGGCTGAGCTTCCTTAGGAAACAAAAAAAAAAAAGACCAGGAGAAAGAAATTGAATTAATAGCTCTTACCACACCACCACACTCTGTATTAATGAACATTGTGTCAGAATGACATTGCAACCTGGAAAACTGAAATTCAATATTTTTTTCATATTTCACCTCCTAGAAAAAAACCCAAAAACGTGGGCTTTGCTATCAGGGTTGTAGAAATCAGCTAGAATGTCTGTGGAATAAGCCACTTAATTTGACACAAAAATGGTTAAAAGGATGAGGGGAAACTATATTAAGGATAATTAGACACGTGTTTATTCAGTGCCAAACCAACAGACCCATACATGCCTCCTTTTCATTAAACCTTCCTGTCCAGAGGCATGAAAGAATCCCACATTGGGGTTTTCTCTGCCCAGAAAAGCTACACTAACAGAAGAGGTGTAACCCCTGGTGAGGTTTCCAGATCTTGTATGGTTTGTTGTTTTATTCCATTAAGCCTTTCCAGTATAAATAGAGCTTATCCTGACAAAAGAGTGCTTTACTTGCTACAACTTCCTAAGCCAGGTCTTCTAACAGGAGCTCTATTAGCGAATGCAGGGTTTTTACTCTGGTGTTGTCACTGCCTCTACTCTTCACCTTCTGTCAAAATTGAAATACTGTGAAAAGTAAAATTCCATTCTGGACAGCACAAGATACAAGCCAAAATTGCTAGTATAGCCCTCACCCTAGCGTGAATGCAATCACAATGTATATATATGTGTATGTGTATATCAGCAAAGCTTCCCTCTCACAGAATGCGAAGAGATTACTCTTGTACAGAACTTTCATATCTGTATCTGTATCTAACTATTCCATACACACGTGCATGTAAACATGCACATTTACCATATGTGGATATGTATCCACAGCTAAATTGCATCAGTGTAAGTGTATTAATACAAAATACAGGTTACCCCTCCACCAGGTACCAGAACAATACAGATTTTGAGTGTAAGAGGAGACTAACACAATACCAGAATTACAATGTTAGTCAGAGATGAAAGTTCCCAGAAACATCTTTCCCTTTAATTGGGCCAGTTACTGGTTCCCCTTCAGTGAGTTTCCTGACAGGAGCCCCTATCCTCAGAAGGTTTGCTGCTTACAATTGCCTGCTTCAGCCTCTCCATGCATCTAATTGCCAGCTTTCTTGTGTTGCAGATAGAAAGACTGATTGCCAGGTGTGAGGGATGGGATGGATTTTTCCCATACCAACAAACTGCTCTGTGGATTTTGGTTTGTTTTTTTTTTTTTCCAATGTTCTACTGCTCTGGGTTTTTTTGGTATTTAAATGAGCATTTTTGCAACCTTGGGCATCTCTGCTGTGTGAAGAGATTGGAAGGGTCCAAAGGGCTCTGTATCCCAGTAAGACACTGGCAGGTGAATATATATGTGTGTGTGTGTACATATATACATCTATATGAGGACATATATATGCGTATATATATATATGTATATACATACACATCAGGACAAGGAATGTGTTTCTGCACCTTGCCTGGTTCATGTCTCACTGTGTCTTCTGCCCCTGAAGAGTCCCTTGTGCTGGATCAGAGGAAGTATGGCTGTTCCTATATACCACATTAGAACTTATTATTACCGGGTGAGAGCCAGCTTTGCCAACAACTTTAGCTGGTTTTACTCCAGGGAGATCAACAGCTGTTAAACACAGCTATAGCATCCTCATTTGGCCAAGAACCACGTCTCTCACCAGGTACAGACTTGGGGATGGCTCTGCTCACACAACTACACCTTAATAACACATTTCTTTTGGAATTTCAGGGGATGTTGTAGGTTCTTCTGTGACACTGCTAGGCTGAACTAATTTCTGGAAGGTTTATTTAGCTCTTCCATTCCACAGAGCTGTGAAGTACAACTCTATACAAAGGCAGGCAGGTAGTGCAGGAGAATAACCCACCTTCTGGAGTCTGGGTGCTTGCTGCTCTCGGAGTCTTGCAGAAACTTGTACAAAATCCTCTAAAGATTGCTAGTGAAATGCTGAAATTCCCCTCCCTCTGACTGATAGATTTAACAGACTCTCCCAAACTCATTCAGAACTGGCTAAACCTATGCAACAGTAACAACATTAATGTGACATACTTTCCCAGCACAGGTATAAGCAATATTTCTGAGAGGTCAACAAGGTACAAAAAAATTTTCTAACAGTAAAATACTAAATGTTGTACCAGCTGCAAAACTTCACGAAATGTTTTCCAACTATACCATATAACTTAAGTTTCTGTTGCAGGGATTTATTCTAGTGTAGTTAGACAAGAGATCAAAACTGGCCTTACAGCTCAAAGCTAGTTAGAAACTTAACTACGAAGACACTAGTGTGCTTCCATAATTAGCCCATCAAACAGGGAATGTACTTGTCAGCCTGTGAATGCATATACAATTATTCAGCAATGTTTAAAGGAGCAAAGGAATAAACATGATCAAAGAGCATCCAAGAATTAGGGATATATCATTTTAATCTCTGAAAATTGCGCTACACATCAAATGCATGACAAATAGAATAAATAACAGACAAATCTGATTTATAAAGTTTGAATACCACCTAGGGGTTATGGTGACATGATGCAGCAAAAAAAAGAAACTGAATTTAAGATTAAATTTCACCTTCAAAATTCACCAATTTTTATTTTCTATACATTGAAATGGATCTCAAAATTATGTCTTTCACACCCCTTTGGCTCCTTTATATGTTTTTCATTAACTGTTCATATCCCACAGACTTGGTTTCCAAGCTGTTGAAGGAAGCCATAACCCATAGTGGTAAATGCAATTATTTGGTTGCCTCCACACTCTTTGATGCATATTTTTAGTCAATCATAAAACTATAGTTACTCTTCCTTATCGCTGAAACTTAGCTACATTTAGCAGAGTTCCTTCTAGACTTTTTAGGTACGTGTAAGACACAGTAAATATATGAGTGATTTCTGTTGTGTTTGATCATACAGGGTAAGCAGTTCTCAAACCTCACACCACTCATCTGCTCCAAGTGCTCATACCTCTGCACAGGTGAGATAAGCTGGCGCAGTCTCTGTGGGTCCGTTTCCTTGCAGCTGCACTGGTTCCTGGCTCGTGCCACATGGTATCAGCTTCTAGGATCTACACAGATATGAAAGACTCACAAAACAATTCACCTTGTTATCAGGTGTTTGGATCTTGAGCTGTTCGATTGAATTACATCAACCATGGTGTATTTACACCAGTCGGATACTGAGGCATTTGGGTATTTTTTTGAGTCACAGAAATCTAGAAAGAACAAAGAGGGCAATCCTCAGTGCAGCCCAGTTCAAAAGCAAAAACACTGGCACGCTCTTTATGTTTGTTGTTATGCATGTTACAGCAAAACAACCAGCAGGCAAAAAGCATGTCTAGACTCTGCCTCAATCTTCTATTTCATGCTGATTAAGATGTGGCTGTCGCTTGTCCCTCCTACTCTTGCTTTATGTGGGATGAACCAGCTGAAATCCTGGTTTGTATTGCACCTCTCCAGGTAGCAGGTGGGGAAGCAGATCCATGCAGCCAGAAAGGACAATCTAGATGAAACAAAAAGAAAGGACAGTGCAGATTCTATACAGTGCCAGTTTTACACATAATGCTATTTACGGACCCAAAGTCCTGTCCTTGTGAAGCTTCTGTGCAGCAAGAATGAACATAAACATTCCTGTAAATAAAAGTCTACAATTAAAGAAGAAAGATGCTAACATATCATTGTGTAATGGATATCTGCCCCTCCTAACTAATATAACCCTGAAACAGGACCCCCACTCACCCAGACTCTTTCAGGTGAATCTTCATAAGCTCTTCACTTCCACCTAAAAAAAGATACATAAAAAGAGTACTCCAAACCCAGACTCTCTGAAATGACAGAGAATTGAAATGAAAGAGTTAACAAACCACTATCCTCCTTGCCCACTGGCAGGACGTGTTATTTTCTTCAGGCTTGTACTTTGGCCAACAGCCTTTCTATTGCAGCAAGTTCTGTGTGTCTTCCCAGATCCTTGGGAGAAGCTGGGGGAGTTTCCCCACTTCAGTGCTCTGGCTGCTTGTCAGCTTCCTGCTTTCCATGGGTAGTCACCATCCCAAGCACCCCACAGGTTCCATCCCCGTGGTGCCTCTCGCTCCCTGCCTGCCAACAGCAACACCTGGGAAAGTTCTCCCAAAACTTGCTCCCAGGGATGAGCCAAGGTTTCCCTGTTCTTTAAACTGTATCCCACAACTCCTGTGCATCTACCAAAATAAAGGAAAGAAATGCCTGTTTTTTGGCTGCCTTTCTTGGCTGCCTCTTTAAAAGGAAGATGACATACATTGATGAAAAACTAGCCAGCAAACACATCAACCAGGTGCCATCTATCACAGGTCTCCCTATCCTCAGGTAACTGACAATTCAGCTTTATTCCCTCTCCTGCCCTGTAGCTCACTGTGTGCCTCAAAGCTCTCTGAAAACAGGTATTGATCCAAGACGCTGCAAGGACAGAGCCTTTTGAGCAGCTCTGTGCCATCATTTTTCCTGAGGATCTGAAAATACAGAAAGGCTGGGTCAGCTCAGGCTGAGCCTGGACTTAACCTGAGCAGGTGCAGGAGTAGCAGTGTCTGCCCCAGCTGAATACGCCCAGGACAGTTTGTCTGAAGACTTACTGGCATGAAACATTTGCTCTCTGCAAAGGTGTATTTTTTGTTGCTCAGCCACTCTCAACTAGATTAAGGTTTTTTTATTACCTTCATCAGCTTAGTATCTGTCACTTTCAATTTTACTGACTCATATTTAAGAATAATGCTAATTATTTTAATGTGTTTGCTGTAAATCTGGCCTATGCTAAGAGCTATAATGCAAATCATTTGCAACCTGAATCTTGAATTATAATTAAAAACAAATGCTTTGTATTGTTTGTATTGCCATAGTGTTCACAAACCAGTGAGGGTTGGGACATGACTGTAGAAGAATTACATCAAACACATAAGACCGGCTTGCTACCTCTAATTAAAACCAAAAAAATTAACAAATGGATTGAAACTATGACAGGTCCTGAATTGTTGTTTCAGACATCTCTTCTATCAGACATGCAACATTAAACAAGGAAAAGGGAAAACCATCAACATAAAACAGTTAATTTAGATAATTTTCCTGGTGGTTTGGGCTTTTTCCAAATAAATATATATAATACAGAACTAACAAGTCTTAGCACCTACTCACTTTTGGGGTGCAGGGGCACAGGCAGCAGACATTTCACAAACATTTCAGAAAACACTTTTCATAAAAAATTTCTGAAAATGAAAAGCTCTTGAATTTAGAAAAAAAAAAAAAATCAGTTCTCTTCAGATTTTCCAGAAGTATTTAATCTAGGCTTTCATTTTTCACCTTCAAAGTTTTCAAATATGAAATATTACTCCCTGGGTTAAAAAGAGATAAAATTTCTAAAAATCTCCCTTCTAGAGAAAAAGATATTACAGCCAATTTGTAGAGAGATTAATAGCGTGTGCAGTTACACCAGATTCTCCGAGTAAGGCAAACTAAGAACTAAACATATATCATTTACTTGCAAGCTGGGAAGTACCAGCTTAAAAATACCAGGTTAGAATGCGATACCAGTAACACCAAGTCACAAAATGGCCATAAGGCAAAATCTTTCCATGATGTTTTAGGCGCTGGGCTACAGAAATGAACAGCTGAAAAAACATTCTACAAAATGCTAAGCCAGTAAGAAAGAGTAGTCAAGAATAAATAGGTGGCTATTGGTAGGATTTTGCCACCTGCGGAGGAATTAAATACAAGGAACTGATAGCATGGAAGTCCTGCTTTCCCTACTCATGGTGTCATCCAGCTGAGACCTCACAGCTATGGCTTGGTCCAGAACTCCAGTGCTTGCTGTTATCACTTTTTTCACAAATGTTGATTAAAGACTCATTTTCAGTGATACACAGGGAATCACAACCAGGCCCTTCTATTCCACAGCTGCTTATAGTCGGTCTCTACCTCTTACACTACAGAGAAGCAACCTGACCTACTGTCTTGCAATAAATTTATGTGATAAAAGAAATCAAAACAAAGACCCTGATCCTCAACATTTGTGCCAGGAAAATAGAAAATAAGTAGCACCTTGATATGTAAAGCTGTTGCAGTGAGCCATGACCATGGCAATGGTCAGTCGGACCCACAGGTCCAGGCTGCCCACCGCTTTGACCCTCCTGCATCCCAAGAGCCCTGAGCCTGGTCATTGGCCACCGCTACCCCCGCCCTTCTCTCCCCATGGCTGGTACCCCGTCCCTCTCTCCCTGCATTTGGTTACTGCTATCCCCACCCTTCTCCCTCTATATTTGGTGTCCCTTCCAGAATGTTCTACACTGTTCGGTTGATGATTGGCCCCTGTTAACTCTCCCCGCCTATCCCTTCTCCCATTGGATAGGTTCCCTTCTCCCCGCCTCTGTACCGCCCCCTATGGTTATGTGATTGGTTATCAGGAGTTTTCCCCGCCTATGTTGTAGGGGTATAAAAATCCCATGTCACTGTCTTTTTTTTGGCTTCTTTGGCTTCCTCTGCTTTTCTTCATTCGTTCAAGAAGAAACCCCCAGAGAAGCTCCTCTGAGTCGTCCCTTACCTCCTCTGTGCACCCTCACCATTGGTGGGCATGGCAAACCTACACCAGGATTCGCCTGCCCTCCCACGCTGTGATCCGCCCTCGTCTGTTGCCCCAGTGCGGGTGGAGAGTGCCCAGTGCCTGGTCAGCATCACTAGCTGAGGGAGAGGCAACGCAGGATAAAGCAATAAAACTCTGTTTTTCTATTTGCCACATTTACCAAGGGACATATTTTTGGGTAGGACATGTATCTGTACCACTGTATTATCATTCCCAAGTGTGATCTGTTGAGTTGGGAACAATGTAACAGGGAATCTTGCCTTTTGCTGTTCTTAGAATAACTTTTTTAAATGCTCCTCTATACAGAGACATTCACGTGTGTGGCACCATGTACAGATGTGCATTTGAAGAAGCTCGAATCTCTAGACTTTTATTATCTGAGAAAGACCTTACCCACTAATTACTCATAAATCAGGATACTTTTGGCAAAAAGGTCCTTGAAAATATTTTAATCTTCTTTTGAAACTTGGCGTATAGCTTAACTTTTCATCCTTCACTTACAGCCCTAAATCTGGAAGACAGTTCCTACCTTGCTTATATGTATCTTTGAGAAAGAAATATCAAGAAAATGCCTGTGATGGTGTCCCCGAACAGAGAGGTTCTGGGAGTAACTCATTTGATCCAGAATTTCAGATGCTGGGACCTCAGAGGCAAGCTCACTGCCTGAAAAGTGAAGGGGAAGAATAGGCAGGATATCCTGTAGAAATAATTTTGTGGTTTTGTGCCAGACTTTTTATATTGGTGTGGTTCAAAGTGTCTTTTCACACCAGGCTGGCAACAATGCCAGTGTTCACTCTCACAAATACAGAAGTGCCAGCTGGATAGTCAATAAAGGTTACTGCTGGTAAGTCCTGTTTGAACTGGGTATTGACATCAAATATTGCTTGTCATCCTGATCAAGATGGGGGATACCTGAGGTGCAAGCCTGAATCTCCCCAAATGCAGGCCAACTAGCACATTAGCTTGCCCTATAAAGCCCTACCACACAGGAGAAGTGTTTTTGACAAGGTATCCCTAGCAAGTTTGCTATTCCTTGTGGCTAAAAACTGCAGTGGCCTCACCAAATTTGCTGTCTTGTCTAACCAATGTCACCCTACAGAAGAGTTGAGGTCAGTCACTGTGTCCTTGACGAAGCCTTAGAAGAGAAGAAGCAATAACCTCTCTTCCCTCGTTCCTTCCTCCTCTATTCCCTTTTCTGTTTTCACTCCTCATGAGTACTAGGGTATACATGATTTGTTAGTTCCACTGCACAGCACAGTCTCCTTTTGTTTCTTTATCCCACAATCAATCAGCCTGTGAAAATAATTCTGCTTCTAGACCAACACAAAATTACTAGAGTAATTAATCTTGTTTCAAATTCTGGCCATCTGTACAGAATCTCAAAAGACAGGTGCTTAAAATTATCTTTGAGAATACCTGTGAAAAAAATACTGATCATCCAGCTATTTGCATACCTACCACATTAAACACAGAGAGGGAGAGCTTTGAAAATTCTGGCATAGATTTCAATGCTCTCTGCAATAATCTTAGATAAATTGCATTCTGCCTGTGCTTCAAAACCCCACTTCAAACACTTGTGCCAGCAAAATGCTGCCATTTTAATTCTGAGCAAACAGTGGATCACCTGCTGAGTCCAATGTTAGGTCTAAAGTTTTCTGTCATTTAAAAGCAGTCTTCTGACTTAAATATAAAATCAGTGGCTTACACAGTGAATCATTATAAATCTCTTGCAAGCTTTTAAATCAATCAGTCAAGCTTAGAAAGCAGTGATTTGGAGAATCATAGCTCTGAGGCTTTGGGGCCTTTTTGTTCAAGAGTAATAAAAGTAAACCATTTTGTAGCTTTTATGAATAGTGGTTAGTTTGCTTTTTACTTCCCGAGGACTATCCAGGTTTGATTAAGTAGGTTTACCACAGTATTTGGGAAAAATTAAGTACATTATTTAATATTATTTTTAAACCATAAAAGAGAGAATAACACACCAAAAAATCATTTTTGTTCTGCTTAGACATAAAACTTGATCTAAAATGATCCTTTATGCAGAAGATGTGTTATTTTCTGGCTGATCGTGAAGACTGAAAATTCTAAATTCTTTTCAGTGCAAGGGTAGCCAAATAATTGCTTCACTGGTGGCAAAAGTACTGCCACCTAAAATTAAGAATGCTTAGTACTTCCCATAAATACAACACTGTTTTCAGCTTCTCTAAACTTTGGCAAAGCTGAATTATGAAGCCATAATTTTCTATGTTTGCCTGAGAGAATCAGAAATTCAGCAAAGGAATTTGGGAATTTCCTTTGTCCAAAAGAATAAGATGAGAGAAAATTTTTTGTTCATGAAAGCTGTATTTCACTTCATACACCTTCCACAAATTTTCCCATTTGTCTAAGCACCATTGGACACCCAACAGTGCTTTTTAGTTGCCATCATAACCCCTAAGTGTAGGATGAAAAATATATCTTTGTGACAAGGTGGAGTGTTTGATTTTCTCTGTCTCTTCTTAATTTTGTGTGTGCTTACACATATATACTTATGTGTGTATAGATTATTTATATATATGTGTATGTATATGTATGGGCAAATACATATACAAATAATATCTATGTATGTGTGTGTATTTCTTTTTATTTTATACTGTTATAAACTTTGTGCCTAAGCATTAGAAAGCAAGGCTGCCTGTTCATTTTTGTCTATCATCTCCACTCTGGCAGAGGTGAACCTTCTGGAAGGAGAGGACTACATCTTTCCTGAGAATGAGATTTCTTTCCAGGGGAAGTTTTTGAGGCAGTTAAAGGTAGGAAGAAGAGATATATGCAGAGTGGGCTGGAAGGCTACTGAAAGAGCAAAGGAGCTGGTTGCAGTGGGAAGGGTGAGGGAAAACATATCCAAGGTTTAGGGGAGACAGAAAGCAGGATATTTTTCGTGACCAGAGGGGTGGCAGGGAGTCTGTAGCTTTATGAGGAAAACAATCTTGCCACTCTGGAAAGTCATGATGGAAAAAAACTAAGAATCAACACAGAAAGACATAATATGGAGAGTGATATTTATTTCTTTTACTTTAAATGGTGCCACTGAATATACTTACTAAGGACAGATTTATTTGGTGGGGGACTGTTATTACATATTTTAACTAAACCAAGCTTTACTGACAAGAAGCCCAAAGGTGCATCCTGGCACACTTCCTACGCTGCAGCCCCACCACAAGGATCTAGCTGATCCAGGTCTTGTTGGCTTTCACATTCAAAGGCTGGAGCCTTTGCTGTGGTCTGGGATCTGCATCTCTCCCTCAGCTGCTGGCAGAGCTATAGGTTCCTCAATTTAGATGCCCAGCTGGCTCTTTGTAATACAAAAGAAGGAAGAGAGAGACTTTAGAGATCTGTGAGTCATTTTCCTCCTCTCAGCAACACAAAGCACCTTTGGCTGTGGACCTGGAGGTCTATCCTCTGTGCCATATCCCTCACGGATGTGTCTCAGGAGGGAGAGACGCACCAAGAACAAAAAAATCACAGATAATTGCTTGATATTTGCTGTGATTTTTCATGATGTGGTGTTTATGATGATGTGAGGAAACCACTACAGTGCAGGAGAAGCCACAAGCAATCAGCACAATATTCCATCCGTTTGAGTCATCTGCCTTTGATAACATCTGCCGCTGGTTAAATCAAGACATAAACTCACTAAGAGAAAGTGACGAAATTTCCTCTGGAAAAGAAGTTTTTCCACCATCTCTGATGACTTGTATGTCTTTAAACTATAAAATGGATAGGGACAGACGCTCTAAAATTATTTTATCAAGCACAACAGCACATGTAGTCATTTTGCACAACTATGCTCTTAAGTTATATTATTTCAACAAATACTAGGTCCTTGGCTCCTGCCTACTCTTAAGATAATTTGTTTCATGTAGCCATTAGGCCTTGTATAAAAGAACATTTTCTTTGATCCATTTTGCTCTTCAGCTGCATGGAGAGCTCCTTCATCCTTGTGCAGTGTAAGGTAGGAGAGCAGCCAGCCCCTCACCTAAACTTCTCTTGGATTCAGTGAGACTGGAAAGTGCTCAGCCCCTTTGAAAACAAAAGGCTAACTATGTGATTTGTGGATTTAGGAGCCCAAACTTACACATTCTATGTTAAAACAATTCTGCAATTAAGCATAACCCATGTTTTTCTTTTGCAATGACTGGGCCCCTCCTGCTTTCACGTCAGAGCCAGAAGCTATTCTTGCTATTGTTACAATATTGTTTAAGTTATGCATGAAATTTATTAAGCAAGAAATATAAAACTTATTTTTTTTACATAATCGCCCATAACGTGTATAATTGATGGAAAGAATATCTCTACATTTGGTCATCTTCAGATCAGACCTAATGTTCATTTTGTTCCTAACATACACTTTGTTCCAGCAAATTTTGCTCATAATTCCCTGAGCTTTGTGCCTTTCTGCCTATGGTACTACATTAACATACCTTTATTGAATTATATTTCTCATTCATGTTAACCGAAAAAAATTAAGAGCTTGCAGCAAACTAAATTCAGGTAGATATAACATCATAGGAGCAGTGTTTGAATAGAAACATGAATCAGGTAATAAATAGCTCTCTTTGATCATTGTTTTTAAAATCTCTTGAACCATACTTTGATTAGTTCTATTTAATATTTAACATCTGGTTAGTCAATTTCAATCTGCAACGAGCGCTGCTGGAAAAATTCTATGCTGACTAAATACATTTATAATACTACAAAGCTGACATGTAATTGATTTTAGTTCCCATAAAAGGATTATGTTAACATTTCTTAATCCATATATTAGGGTTTCGTGAAGTCCAGTGAATTCACACTAGGGATACTAAGTGTTTATTCCTTATCAATATTTTATGTAAAAATGATAGGACTATATTTTAGCCTAAGTACTGCTTGCTAGTTTTTCCTCTGGAAAGCAGCTAAAATGCAGAAAATTGCTGCTGTAGCACTGGTGCAGTGAAGGACTATTTGGTGTTTTCTGGTTTTATATTAGCCCAACAAAAACCTACTTCGCTGAATTTTAGCATAGCAGCAAACTACCAAAAATTGTTTCTCCTTCTGCTAAAGGAATATGATAGGTGTTTGGGGTTTTTAAAATTTTCATAATTGAACAAAAAGGATGACATTCTTACCTAGGTTTTTGATTTAGCAAACATAGCATTTCAGGTCAATGTGAGTTTAGGAAGTCATGAAAATTGCCAGTAGCTGCTGCTGGCTGTACCCAACTGCCCAAGTTAACTCGGGTAATTTGGTAATACTGTTTATCTGAATCTAACAGAATAAGTACTATATTAATAGTAAATTTAAAGCCCTTATGCATCCCAAATAAATGCAGAATTCATAAATACAAAACTGAAGGTCTTTGCCTGTCTGAGGAGAGTTTGTTTTATAAAAATTTCTCTGTTTATTTGATCAAGGTTGTGTGCTTTGCTGTTCACAACTGTAACTAGAAGTATGAGATTAGGCAGTGCCAGTTGCTGACTTCATTTCCTCTTTTGCCACAGTAAACCCATCCCTAATCCAGAAAAGTAAATCAAAAAGGGTTTAATCCAAACATTGGTCCTAAAGTGAGGAACGAAACAATATCCATCCCACTATATAATACTGGGTCAGGAACCAATATTTTGCTTCAAGGCCAAGTGCCAAGGACCATTTCATGTACATCCTTCACAAGAAATTATGTTAGAGAGACATAGTTGATATGGTCTGATTTAGAGTGGGGGGCAACAGTATGTTAATCACAGTAGCATCCACAGAGTTTTCAAGACTGATGCTCATTTATCATTGTCTTACATGAAATTCACGTTTGCTTCCCCTGTAACACTAAATAGACCACAGCAGCTTAAAATTATGGGTAAAAATTAAAAACACTTTTGCCGCTTCCAGGAAAAAATGGAACTGCACACTGTTTTTTTCTCCTTACACCAGCTGTACTGCAGTGAATCTGGATTTCCATTGCTCATAAAGTATTCCATTACATTTTCCTAGCTATTCCTTTAGATTAAGACTAGCTTACACAAAGAAATGCTATAAATTGTGAGGGATGTGGTGAAGACAAACCTGGAAATGTTAGTTGTGAATCCCTAAATTATGAACTGAGATCTCAGTTCAGGCAAGGTGGTACCTTCGGCCTTTAGAAGCAAGGGTGCCTAGATGGCTTTAGTAGTATGTACACATAAACTTTCAACCACTAGATAGTGGTTTTCTGCCTCCTTCCCTAGGATTTAAATACCTGCTTTCCACCAGAGCCCTTCAAAAGGCAATAGATTTTATTTTAATCTTGTGTCTTGCCCTGTGTGTTCCTAACAGGGAAAAAACAGGCATCTGCTTGCAATCAAGAAATGAATTTCTGAGGCAGAAAATTACTAAGCAATAAGGACAATCCAGAAATTAGTGCTTCCTACAATCATAGATCCTATTTTATGTTTCCATAAATTATTTTCCTCTGTTCTTTTATCTTCCGAAGAATACAGATTTACAGCATAATAGTAATATTTATATGAACTAGTAGGCAATTGCACTTAAAACACTTGTTGATGTAAGTCCTCCCTCCCCCTCAAACTACTCATACTAATACAAAAGGCAAGCCTTTCACTTTGGTTTGTCCAGGGCATCCAGAAATTCCCCTCTGCTTAACACATAAGCAACAATTTACATATTTGGGCCATTCATATAAATGAATGTTGCACAGGGAAAAGACCAAAATGTCCATACCGTTATGCCAACTGTTGGCTGTAACCCAACACAAGAGCTATTATGTATGATACACAAAATTTACATTATTTGCAGTATTAAGAACACTTGAGCAACATTGAGGCATTTGTTTTGGAACTAGGACCCTTCAGCCCTGAGAACAGTGCTTAATAATGGAAAGAGTTTATTCCTTAGCAGCAATGCTACATTGCTAGCTCTGAACACTCCTTTTTCGAAGTTAGCATATGGCATATGAATGATACATGACTTTGGGGTGTATTTCCATGAAAAAAATTATTCCAGCCTCTGTTCTACCTATGAAACATCATCTCGTTATAAATTTAAAGAAATGAAATATAAATACATGGTTAAATATACGTCTCTGTACATTGTTCTCCTGCTAGTGTTACCCTTTTCACAAGTCCTTAGTAGAAGGTATGGACAAATTTCTATTGTTTTTACAGAACTCCTCCAAAGAGCGAGGCTGAACAGATCCAATGTTGTTGCTATGTAAGGTACCCAAGCTCAACGCAGGAAGTCCTTCACCCACTTGTGCAGAAAAACAGCCCCTGAACTGACAGAAAACCCCTAGGAGGGATATTTAAATCTTAAGTAAGTGGTCAGGTAAGTGCCTGCAGAAGCGAGAGGACAGATAGCATATTTGGTATGCTAATAGAAACCTATTTACTGGAGGAAGTGACAAAAACATCAATCAAATCAGAAAGGGCTATTAAGAACCGTTAACTCCCTTTCATATGAGCAATGATTTCCATTGGGAAGTAAATAAATATTCATGACAGGGAGCAGTGACAGAAATTTCACCAAAATTACACTCTGGCAAGGTTTCCACACTAGACAAATCTTTAGGAGAGGCAGTTGGCCTGCATGTTGGATGGGGATTGAGAATTTAGAGGACCCTACACAAGTCCCAGGAAATCTATTCCTGTATTCTCTTTTCCTTCCTTGGAAATCTGCTGTAGATAATATGTTTCAATATTGTCCAGTAAATCATCCAAAACTGAGATTTTTAAGGACTTAAAGACCACATTAAAATCATTAGAAGCCCCCTCACCCTCATACTTGTTTTGGTACCTTCTCAAAAAAATCTTTATATTTTTCTAAATATAAAAAATCTTGCAGAAACTGATAGTAGATCCTGTTATCTCACACAATTTGAAAACAGGGTTTGAGCCAAAATCAATTTGAAAACAAGGTTTCCGTCAGTTCAGGAGCTTTTTATGCAGATAGTTCTGTCAACAGAGCTCTAAATTTATCAATAATACAAAGTAAAAAAGGTTATTATGCATTTATAATATCCCATAAACAGACTGGAAAACAAGCACTTACTGGCTTTTCCTATATTTCTATACGAAAGAAATAAATCTCTGACTCTTATTTCCTCCTTTTTAGTCTGGCACATGGGAAGGCAAATTCTAGCTTGGTATATCCCTTTTCCACCTGTTCAGGAAAGGAATACTTTTGTCCTTTTCTAAGAAAAAAATCAATGCAAGTTAATAAATATAACAGCTCACATTGCATTAGTGCATTAGTAATGTAGCCTGAAATGAAATAACCTACTTACAAATATGGCAGCCTTCCATGCCAAGTTTCAGCCTGGAGCAAATTTTTATGGTTAAGTTATGAACCTCTAAAATGATGACATGTCCTTAATACACTATCTTAAATGTCTCCATCTTTACAATTTACTCTCTTTTTTTTGGTATCAATTAAGGGACATTTTTCACATATCTTTGCAGATTGGTTTCTTGCAGGGAGTTAGCTGGTAAGAATAAATGCTTATGCCTTTTCTCAGTGAATGGAAGAGATTTTTGCATATAAAAGTGGAATATTTTGCCTGAGATCTTAAGTGGAAAGAGGACAAGGATACCCTGGCTCATTTCCTTAAAAGCCATCTCCTTCTTTATCGAGATTGCATGTCAAAATCACAGGAGGAGGAAATGATTTCTTCACTTCTTTCTGCAGAGAGAGCTAGCAATTTGAGGAATAAAGATTTTTTTTTCTGTGAAGATTCTCTGATCTTGTAAAAGGGTCTGGGGGATATTTAATTTTGTACTTTTTTCCTTTCTAGCTGCATTGTAGGGGTTCAGATGCAGATGTCTGAGACTGGTGCCTAAAAGGTGAAAATACTTGTAAAATTTATCTGTAAAATTTAATTTCAGCTTGTCACTGGTGTTTAAGAAGGGTCAGGGACTCGAAGAGGACAAAAGTAAGATTGAGGGAAAAGGTGGTGATTTTTATAGACTAAAGGGAAAAAGGCTTAAGACCAAGGGTCCAACACCATTTAGTCACTCAAGGTAGGCACCAAGAGTCAACTGAGATGCCACTTAGAAAGCTTACAGACATGACAGGTATGACAAAAAATTTAAAGAAAGCCCAAGATGGGTTTACAGTTGGAGACTAAGCAGAAATCCCAGGCTACCTCATGTGACAGCAGTCTCATGCTCAAGCAGCTAAATTTTGCTTGCAGGGTAGGATTCAGTTGGAGATCAGATCTTCCATATGCCAGTGTCTATGTTTAGGTTCTCCTCCTAAGTGAGGAGCTTGATGCAGCTCAGGCTACATGTCAATATCCAGCACCATTTGAACTGTGTCTGTGTTGGAAGAACCAGATGCTCTTCCAGAGGTGCTCATGTCTCCCTTGGGTCCCATGTCACATCTGCCAGCTCTATGTGCATTCCAAGGATGTCTTAAATGGACGAGATGAGTTCTCTGTATAAACAGTATAGGTGTACCCTATAGAAACTGAAGAGCTATTTGGTTTACTCTAAAACAGACACGTTAGATGAAATTCAGTTACCTAAAGAAAGGCACTTGTGGCCATTTCAGAGGTTCTCATGAACAGAGATATCCTCACAGGGCTGCTAGGTATGACACACAACTTTTGGGAGACCTGTAGCCTCCCAGGACAGCAACCAGAATCAGATTAAATCCCTCACAGTATCTGATACAATAGTATAAACCTAATTTTAAGCATGGAACTCATCATAAGCCTTCCTTGAGTCGGTGGCAGTCTAGAATACCCTGTGGACACCACAGGTATGGCTTAGCTGCTCACTCATAGGTGCCCTTTTGAGGTGTCCTTGGCATGCTGAACATTGACATAGGGTGACAGAAATCACACAGAACCTATAGGAAACCCATATCCTTCTGCCACAGCTGCTTGAGTCCAAGTTCTCAGGTAAATGCTGGGATAGCTCATGTAAATGCACACCCATGTGTGGGCATCTGATCCTGGTCCTAAATCTCTGCAGGCTGTTAAGGACTTCTGGAGGAGAGGTCTGAGGGTTTTATCTGTTTGTTTCTTGTTAGTTTTAGTTATTTTTTTTTTACTCTTTACAAGAATAAAATCAAGGTAAGAGTAGGGGAACTGATTCTTAGTAACAGGAATCACCCTGAATACTGATTATATGCTAGGGAGTAGGCAGGCTATGTAAAGGGAGTTCAAGAAAACCTCTGCCTCTCAGATGTGGAGGTGAAGAGACATTAACTGCTGCACATTCAGTGAATTTGAAAATTACGGTAAGTGCATCTACCCACTTTAAAACTTCAGCCTCAAGCACCTGCTTTATTTTTTGTGTTCATCCTAGGCAGCAATTGGTATTCACATGGGGTATATAACCCAGTTCAGCTGTGGCAACTGCACAAAACACTGCAAATCTGATTTGGATGACAGTATAACACCAACTGTGCTGTGGTTCCAACACACCATCATCACACCTCAGTGAAAAACTGCACCATGCATGCAAGGTCTTAAAGGTAAGGACCAAAGCACATGAATTTGCATACAATGGTATCACCAGCTCTGCCCCTAAAACTGGTATTATTTCTGACTTGATCCTCGATTTGCTGGTGATTAGCAGCATTACAGTCACAGTATGGTTACCAAATATATAATGTACCTGTATGTAATTACATTACTGCAGTCTATCTTACCCTAATGGACAAACAGGCAGATGCAAGTGCTACCACCTGATCCACTTCTGTTTTGTAAAAGGATGTTGTCGCAAACACTGTGTAACTGCTAAATCATTACTTGGAGGAAGGCACCTAGTTCCATGTCTGTTTATTGTCCTTATCAATATGCACTTTCAGGCAAGGGATAGAGTTACTTGATGTCAGCTAAACATCAATACCATGTCGCAAAACAGCGCTTCTAATTGTGGTGCTGCACTAAACTAGTAGAGAAAGTTCCATGGATTTCTTTGAATAATGTATTGTGAAATCTCTCAAAAATAAAGTATTTTATGAGATCACCAGTCATCTAAAATTTCTTCATTATAAGCCCAGAAATATGTGGGCTTCAGGGAATGGGAGCCAATGCTGATGTGTGACTCTGAAGTTTGTGCCTCATGATTGTGGTTGGGAAGTATCTCTGTTCTTTCCACACCGACAGTCTATATCAAGGCAAGAGCTGACTCACTAGTCAAAGTCAGCCACATTTGCCTTTTGACCACTCTACAGTTCAGCCTTTTTTGTTATGGAAGCTGTGAGATGAGATTAGATTGTTGCTTCTCGTAACATAAATAAACAATGTACAGCTATCAAAACCCTTCATCTTCATTCAAAGGTCTGAAAAATATAGCTACTGTAAGGTTTTAATAATTTAGATTTTTGGACCCTTTCTTTACAAATAGCTACCTTTGAAAATATAAATGAATGTAGACCAGCATATCAGGGTTGAAGTTTATCTCAGTTTTTACAGACATGACAATAGACATATGAATTGGAGGTACTTTTAAAGATTAGTATTTTCAGGACCTTTGGAGATAAAAGAAAAGGAAGTGCCTGGAGTGAAACTGCAAAAGCAGCTGCCAGAACTAAAGATATAAAATTAAATCTACAATTCTGTAAAAAGATCAAAAGGGACCAATCTGGTCAAAAAATAAAACAACAAAAAATCAGTAATACTTACCTATCTGATCATATTCAAATATAGTTAAAAAAATAGTGTGGAGAGATTCGGTTTCATAGATAAGTCAATCACTAACTACTTTTTGCATCCCTGAGTGCAGCCTGAGAATGCTATCCATGTAAAAACCGCTTAGGTACACACCAGATGAGAATTTGTGGCCATATTACATGGCTGGAATCTGCTTGGTTTTACAGGCAAAGAGATTATTCCCTGGCTGTGTTTAGCCCAGCCTGGGACAAGTCTAATCTTTTTAATGATTTGGTTATTAGAAATTATGTTTCCAATATAACTTTAAATGCTACTTCATGATCTTTCTTATTGTTGGCTTAGGGGAACATTTTCTATGCAAGTGTTTACTCACCAATTTTAATAATTGAAAAATTAACCATGTTTTAGTCAAAACACAGGGTGGAGATAATTTCTGCAAATTTAGAGTACCTAGCTGTCCAAACTGCAGTGACTACAGCCCATACTACTTTATGAGCTAATTTAGGAACCGAGTAGAATGTTGTGGTTGTTTGGATCACTGGGTGTAGCTGAAGTCATTCTTGACCCCTCTGAGTTGTAGAGCCAAGACTCAGTCTCATGTTTCTGAGCAGGAATCTGTGGGCACCACCATAGCTCAGCTTTCCCACATGGCTCAACATCTCTGCTCTTGCCATAAGATAAAATCAGGCCGAGTTTTATTAGACTGAAATATCCTACAGGAGGGACTGAGTGACCTTCACTGCTGGAATACAAGAAAATGGGCTGAAATGGATTACTGTAAAAAATGGAAGGTCACACAACTGAGAACTCGTAACAAGAATTTGGATTCTGAGCTGGGAGCTTACAAATTAGAAATGACAGAGGAGAAAGAACAGGCTGTGTCAGTCAGTCACAGAATACTTATGTGTGCCTGTGTGTTTTAGCAGAAAAAAGCCAGCTCCTAGAGCACATCACAGAATCACAGAATATGCTGAGTTGGAAGAGACATACAAGAATAATCGAGTCCAGCCCTCAGCCCTGCACAGGATCATCCCCTAGAGTCACACCTTGTGCCTGAGAGCATTGTCGAAATGCTTCTTGAACTCTTTCAGACTTGGTGCTGTGACCAGTTCCCTGGGGAGCCTCTTCCAGTGCCCAACCACCCTCGGGGTGAAGAACCTTTTCATAATATCCAACCTAAACCTCCCCGGACACAACTTCAGGCCATTCCCTCAGGTCCTGTCACTGATCACCAGAGAAAAGAGATCAGTGTCTGCCCCTCCTCTTCCCCTCACAAGGAAGTTGTAGCCTGCAATGAGCTCTCCCCTCAGTCTCCTCTTCTCCAGGCTGAACAGACCGAGTGACCTCAGCCACTCCTCACACAGCTTCCCCTCAAGGCCCTTCACCATCTTCTTGCCCTCCTTTGAATGCTCTGAAATAGCTTAATATCTTTTTTATCTTTCTTATATTTGTGGTGCCCAAGACTGCCCCCAGCCCTCGAGGTGAGGCTGCCCCAGTGCAGAGCAGAGCGGGACAATCCCCTCCCTTGCCCAGCTGGCGATGCTGTGCCTGATGCATCCCAGGACAGGGTTGGCCCTCCTGGCTGCCAGGGCACTGCTGATTCACATTCAGCTTGCCATTTAACAGGACCCACAGGTCCCTTTCTGTGACACTGCTTTCCAGAATCTCAGTCCATCGTCTGTCTGTACATCTAGAGTTGTCCCATCCCAGGTGCAGGATCCAGCACTTTCCCTTGCTGAACTTCATGTTGTTTGTGGTTTCCCAGTCCTTTGATTTGTCAATGTCTCTCTGCAGGGCCTCTCTGCCTTTGAGGGAGTCAACAGCTCCTCCCAATTTTGTATCTTCTGCAAATTTGCTGTGTCCCTGCCAGTCCTGTGTCCAAATCATTTATGAAGATG
>VWZT01008904.1:6076-17173 GCA_013397055.1 Pachycephala philippinensis
AAGACCCCCCGCAAATTCCCACTGAGCCCCCTTCCCCCACCCCCTGCAACTCACCAGTTTTCACCAGCCCCTGGCACTTCCCACATTTAGGAACGAGGGAGGAGAAAATCTGCTCTGAAAAGCAGAGGGAGCGGGGACCTCGGTGAGGAAAGGGGGCACGGGGACATTTGTGGGGGCATGGGGACATTTGGGGTGCGCTGGGGCGAACGACCTGCCGTTACCGCCCTGTAGCTGCACGGGCTGGGACATGCCCGCAGCCACTCCTTATAAGGGAGGACTGTGGAGGGCCAATCGGTATTTTGCAGTTTGATATTTTGAAATTGGGTCATTTTTGTATTTTGGAACTTGACATTCTGGTATTTTGAAATGGAATCATTTTGGTATTTCTGAACTTGCTGTTCTGGTATTTTGAAACTGGGTTACTTTGGTATTTTGCGATATATGTTTATCGGAATTCGTGCCCAAAAGTGTATAAAGTTATAAAGTTATAAAGTTTCATTGCATGTTGTAAAAGCCAAAGTAGGGACAAGCCTGGACTAGTTCGCCACAGCACCCAACAGCAGCCAGGACCAAAAACTTTACATTCAAAAAGACACATACCAGGGACCGGGCACTGACAAAAGAGCAGCCTGACAAGATCATCTGTATCCACCCTGGACAAAGGCTTTCCCGGCAGAGCTGATGGTCCATCTCCGAGGACCTCCACCCAGCCCAGGTGGGAAACATCAAGATTGAGCACCCAGATATGGACCATCACGACCCATCAGATAGTATCATCCGGTGATGAGGAAGCAATCAAGAGACAGGATACGCTTTGTCCACTCCAGCTCCCTGAAAAGATTTCTTCATGAATATGTGGAACAAAGGAGGATTGCTCAAACTCGGACTTAATGCGTAAAAACTGTATAAAAGTAGACTGCAGGGGACAGGGATTCGTGAACACGGGGAGGTCTGACGCGATAGCGGTCAGATCTGTGTTCACCCAGTTCCAATCCCGGGCTTGGTGCTGTCCCTTTATTCGATCGTGGCATTGCATGTTCGAATCTTTCGGACGTGAAATAAATTTTATATTTTTATTTATCTAAATTGGGCGTGCTTATTTTTATCATTTTGGAACTTTGGTTAGGGTTAGGTAAAATTGTGGTATTTTACATCTGAGATTTTGAAACACGGTTTTCTTGGGTATTTTGAAATTTGGTTTTCTATTATTTTGAAACTGGGTTATTCTGGTATGGGATACTTTGGCATTAGACCACAGCTGTCGATGCAGCCTGGAACAGTGCCGCTAAAGCAGACTGGCCAAAAATCTCAGCTATGTGAGGCAGACACATGCGTGCCGTGCGTGAAAAGAGGCGTGTGTGAGGGGCGCTAGGTCTGTAAGTACGGACATTCGAGACCCACGTGATGGCACCTGAAGCCCATGACACTTGGCTGCTCGGGCAAAAAGAGCTACGATGACATCAAGACCTGAGGAAGGCCCGTGACGGGACAGAGTGATGTTTAGCAGCACACCGACCACCCGCCGAGCCTCTCCAGCATTCACGCCACTCCCGCGCATGCGTCCCGAGACCGGACGCGCTGTGACGCTACTGCCGGAAGCGCCTCCCTGCGATCGCTGCCTGTAGCTCCCGCGGGTGCTCGGTGCCGGTGCCGGCCATGAGCAAGCGCAAAGCTCCCCAGGAGAGCCCCAACGAGGGCATCACCGACTTCCTCATCGGTGGGTGTGTGCGTTCGGTCGGTTCCGTGGGTGGGAAGGGCTGCGGACCGGCTGCTCTAACCGCGGTTCTCCTGCAGAACTGGCCAACTACGAGCGCAACGTGAACCGGGCCATCCACAAGTACAACGCGTACAGGTACCGCCTCCCTCCCGCCGCTCCCCCGTCCCGGGGCCCGACCCGTTCCGGCACTGACCGGCACTGTTCCGCAGGAAAGCGGCCTCGGTCATTTCTCGGTATCCGAGCAAGATACGGAGCGGGGCTGAAGCGAAGAAGCTGGTAGGTGCTCACGCCCGGGTTGCCGGCGGAAGGATCTGGGGCAGCCGGAGCGGGGACGAGGTGCCGGAGGTTCCTGGGAAGCGTGGGGGCAGCCCTGCTTCTGCCAGGGCCTCTTTCCGATACCCAACTCAGAGTTCGGGGACGGGGACGAGTTATGGCCACTGTGGGGGTTTCAGAGCTGGAACTGAGCATCCCATCTGAGTCTCTGTCTGTAAAAATATCTTTGCCCTTTGCTCTGTTACTCCTTTGTTAATTTGGAGATCTTGAGCGGTAAGAATCAAAGCCTTGTTCAAAATTATTGCTTCGGGGAAACGTGCTATAGCCCTTGAATTACAGCGTTTATGCCGTTTGTATTGTACCCTTGAATTCTTGTGCTCTTTTATGGTTCGATATTTTATTGTGGTCTTGGGTGCCCTGTAGTTCTTTCTGGACTCTAAATTCTAGGGAGTTTTCCTTGCTTTCCCCATATAATGACTTTAAGTGATTTTGAAGTTAACTTGTTTGTACTCGCCCCCCAATATTTAGGATGGAGTAGGTGCTAAAATAGCTGAGAAGATAGATGAGTTCTTATCCACTGGAAAACTACGCAAATTGGAAAAGGTGGGTTTCTTTCCCTTGTTATGTGCTTCTCAATAGTTGCTTTTCGTGATAACTTGCAAAGTAGCCTGCTTGCTTTGCACATTTCTGTTGTTGTCCCTGGGGAGTCTTAGGAATGGTGAACACAGAGTGTATGGTAAGTAAAAATCAAGGATTGAGAAGCTCAGCCAAAGCCTCAAAACTGTCTGTATATGAAAATGTGTTAGCTTACATAATCAGCATGTGCAGGTCTTCTGTCAGAAGTGTAATTCTGTCTCTGGAAGGCTGTGGAATTTTGTGCTTTGGGCCTGCTGTTCACCTTAGCGTGGATAGTTGGGCGGTTTTCAGGCTGGTTATGCGTGGCATTATTGTGATACACTGTACTACCCTTGGTAGTCGGGTTTTGCGGTGGCCTATAGTGAACCTCCAAACTGGAGCCTGACTAAGCTGTTTTGTCTTCTCGAGGGTTTTTTTTGTTGTTGTTTATTGCAAATGGAGCAAAGGAGGATTTGGGTTGCGTTGTTTTGTTTTTGTAGATTCGACAAGATGATACAAGTGCTTCTATCAATCTCCTGACACGAGTCACTGGCATTGGGTAAAAGTTTCTTGAGGTGTTTTTTGGGTTCTTTTTCCCCTTCTTCTGTTCATTTGATAGACTTATCAGCAAAATTTGGGCGATTGCAAATAATGAAGAGAATGAGCCTGAGCTGATGATGTAATGCTGCCACCGACACGCTGTAGTTGTGATTACGGGATTGACTGAGACAAAAGGGTATAGAATCATCAGTTACAGACTTTGTGGTACAGGAGCGGAAGTGGGAAGCTCCTGTGTGCAGGCTGAGAGGGGAAGGAGACAGACGCTGGTCGAGAACAGAACCGTGAAAGTCTGACAGAAGTCAAAGTGAGAATCTGGCCTCGGGGTTTTTGTAAAAGGAGAAGCAGAGCCTTGAAGCAGGCAACAAAACAAAACCGAGCGAACAAAAAAGCCCATCGGGACGCTGCTGCAATGTTATCGTGCATTTGGTATTATTGTCTGAAGCAATATTGCCTATTTGGTGTGATTTATTTAATTTTTTACAAGTATACATCACTGTATAGTTATACCAATGCCGAAAAATGTGCAGGCCGAGCTTTGAATCTCTGCTGACCAAAAGCATAAGCTGAGAATGAGTATGCTGAAAAGATGTAAGCGTCACAAGCAACCTCAGTCCTGGCCTTTAAGAACCTAGATAGTTATAAACAATTCTGATGTCCTGTTCGGTGTTGTAAGATTCTTACTGTTCCTGATGCCAGATTGCCTTGTCTCTTTGCAGTCCTGCTGCTGCTAGGAAGTTTGTCGAGGAAGGAATTAAGACATTAGAAGGTAAGTGTGAATTTGGTGCCTCTGTTCACACTCCAGTAATCTTTTTTACTTGCAAGCTGCCTCTTCTGCAGTGGTACTGTGGTAGCAAATATGCCCTAGGCTTTGAGGAAAGTGTGTAAGATGCTAAAGCTAGTACACAGGCTTAGGGCATTACATACATATCCAACGTAAAGGACATGCAGGTTACATGGAAGATAACAAGGATTTTGGCTCTTTGGTGGTCTATTAAGTCTTTATTGGAAGTGCTCTGTGCGTTTGTGGTCATCCTATCAGCCATTGCGTAGATACCCTAACCCTTTGAGTTTGTATCCCCTCCTTTGAGGTTGTATTCTCGTTACGTATTCTTTACGTGCGTGATCTTTGCATTGGTGGAAACTCACTGCAAGATTTTTAGTCCTCAGTTAACAATTTTGTTTGGGTTTTTTTTTTTTTCTAGATCTGAGAAAAATTGAGCACAAACTGACCCATCACCAGCGAATTGGGTTGAAGTAAGCTTTCTTGGGTACAAGTGCTTGGCATTTTTAATGACTCCTTCAGACACCGGGATGTAATGTAAGGTTACACAGGCCGAGTAAGGTTCTCTTCTGTTTGTGCTCTACATGCTTTTCAGCAGTTATTTAGAGCTTTTGTTTCATTGGGGTTGAAAGGCTTAGTCTCTGTTCAGAAGGAAGTTAATACTGAGTGACTTCCTGAGTCAGGTCATGGAGAATCACTTTAGCGAGGTTGTGGTGGTGTTTCTTCACCATCTGCGTGGAAGTGGCCCAGGCTATTTTTTTGTTATGTGCTGTGAACGAGGTAAGAACTTTGCGTGTCTGAACTTGAGAATGCTGTGCAGAATGTGTGTTTGTCCCTCAGTATTCGTCAGCTTGAATGCTTCTTGTTGGGTGTCTGTTCGGTGTGCTAGTTCTGGGAGAACTATAGCTATGTTTGTCAGAAGCTGCAGGTGAACCAAATATGCCAAATGGTGTTTCACCTGGCCTCTTTTTCTCCGCAGCCAAGCGGCATGCTGACAATCTGATTTTTACAGTGGAAGGCAAATATATCTGGAGCTGTATTTGAGTCAGGAGCTTCCGTTTAGCTCTTTCCAACATAGGTCACCTCTGACCGTGGGTGAGGGACCTGTTCCTCCTGTTCCACTCAGCTTGTGGGCTGAGTTTTGTCAGGAACCTTCTGTATTTTCAGAGGGCTATGTAAATATTAAGCAATTGGTTATATGCTAATACTGCTCCCACCTCATAGCAGCTCTTCGTATACAGTGGAAATACTGAAACCGTGTTCTGAGTGTCGTCAAACTCGCAGTTGTGAGTTTTTACCGTTGCCTTGCGTGGTGTTTTCTAAGATGTTTGATGAGAGTCAGGAGCTTTTTGTGATGTGACACCAGTGCAAGATGGGATTCCTTCCTCTGATACACATTTAATTGACTAAAATTTTAAGGTGCTGCCCCTGCCACTCTTTGAGATACTTTTATTTTTATATTTGCAGGTATTTTGAAGATTTTGAGAAAAGAATCCCAAGGGAAGAAATGCTGCAAATGCAGGTAAGAATCTCTTTGTTAAGAATGTGAAGTACTGATGGCCAGTGAATGACTGACACCTCTAAAGACACTTGTTTCCTTTTTATGTAGGAAATTGTGCTGAAAGAGATAAAGAAGCTGGACCCAAACTATATTGCTACAGTCTGTGGCAGTTTTAGGAGAGGTTGGTACTCTGTGATCTTGTTATCTTTATTTTGGGATAGTAAGTGAGACAAGTTACTATGTATGTTGTTCTTCTTGAGAGAGTCTATGCTGGAACCTGGCCTTTCCTGTTAGTCTTGTCTTGACTAGCTAGTTCAGTGATGAGACACACGCATAAATCCTTGCTTCTCCACCCTTCCCCCGTAAAGAGTAGGATGTTGTAACGTGAATTGATTGCTTTGTTTTTACGTTAACAACGTTTGTGCTTCACTGCTATAGAGTACAGAAAGAAAATCTTGGATATTTTTTAGGTATGGGAAATACAAACTTTTTGGTGAAAGAATGAGATTTTTTTTTACTTTAAGATTTCTTTTTTTACTAATATCTTGAATAGTGACCATTTTCTGCTAGAAAAACATGTTTACAAGAAGAGGTAAGATGGATGTTCGCCAACATTAGTATACTTTTCCATACACAGAAGGTTTTTTCTTTGCTTCTTTCTTGCTTAGGTGCAGAGTCAAGCGGCGATATGGACGTTCTCCTAACCCATCCGAGTTTCACATCTGAATCATCCAAACAGGTGTGTTTCTCAGTTGCTGTGGATAGGTACTGTACATTGCATATAGTCTCAGACTTGTATTGCAGCTTTTAGTGGTTTTATTTACTGTAATATTACACTCTTGTCTTGGATCACCGTGTTTATTTGGAGGAGTTACAATTACTTCTCAAGCCCACGTATTATGTTGTGGTTCTCTTGCAGAACTAGTCAATATGCTTGTTTTTACCCTTCTGTCCTTTCTCTTCCTGTCACACACATTCCCCTACCCCCCTGAATTAAAGTGCTTTTGTAATGCAGAACTGTAAAGCTAGCTGGATTAAAGGTATACTGAGTATCTCTTTATGTAGCCATAATCGTTTAGATGATAGGAAACTGTCCTGCTGCCCTTGTAATCTTTTGGGACTAACTCTGAAGTGGTATGAATGATAGTGGTTTTTTTTTCTTGTGTTGCTTCTATAGATTCATTGTTTAAAAGCTGAATTAGATTTGTCATTTCCAACTAAAGGCAATCTCATGTGGGGGTATTGGTGGAAATTGTTTTTATGTCGCACAACTGTAATTTTATTAGCTTTTTCCCAGTATTATTATGGTTTTTTCCCTTTGGGTCAAATTTCATCTAGAATAGTACATAGAATTATGATGATGTCCTGTACTTATATGAGCCTTTGTCTAGTAGATAGGTAAGGTATTCTTGCTGTTTGTGAAGTAATTTCTTCTTCTCTGTTATCATTGTTCCTAGTCAAAACTTCTGCGTCAGGTTGTAGAACAACTGGAAAAAGTCCACTTTGTCACAGATATGCTGTCTAAAGGTGACACAAAATTCATGGTAAGAGCTTTTTTGGTGGTGAAGGATGTTGTGGGGGGATTACTTTTCCTGACAGAAGCTGGGATGAGTACAGGATATATTGCTACGACTGCTGGTATTGGGGGTGGGGGTGGTGTGTGTTTGTTTGTTTGTTTAATTCTCCCGCTTGCACCTCATAAGAACTTCCTGCAGTTAACTCTTAGGGAATACCTTATGGTAAGATTTCAGTATTAGAAAGCGTACAGATATTTGTGTAGTTCTGAACCCCGCTGACATAAGCTTCATCACATAATGTCAATTATGTTTATATTGCTGGATGTTTCGTGGAACCTCGACACAACATCGCTTCTTCAGTTTTAGCAGTGACCGCTTCCGTAACTGTGTCCTCAGGATCTTGGAAACATTTAGCTTTGATCTCAGAGCTATTTTTACCTGATTTTTCTCATACAGAATATATTTTCGTCTCCTTTTGTGCTGGTTTTGCTGCAGAACAGATTTAATGGATGAGCTACTAGACTTAGGATATAATAGGGATTATGTGGGATGCCTAAAGCAAATAATGAATTACAAGAACATTAATTTTCTTAGATCCCGTGCTGACAGCGCAGGGTTTTTTTCTTTTCTTAACCTGCTGATATTTGTACGTACCGAAAAGCCTGATAATAATTAGGACAGGGAAATAAGGAATCCTGAGATCCTTCCTGGTGCAATAAAAATTTAAGCAGCAGTTATATGCTACATTGAACAATGATTCTCATAACAGTGTAAAATAGTGATTCACTGTATTCTGATATCTGGCTGTTCTAGTAAAATATTTATTCAATTCAGCAGGGATTTATCTTTGCTTTCCAGGATGACTGAGGATTATTTAGAGATTGTTTAGGGATGGGGAGGTAAAGATGGTTCTCAAATCTGTTTAATTTCATTTTAATTTCTCACTTGCCTTTCTTCCCCACAGGGTGTATGTCAGCTGCCAGATAAAGAAGATGGAACAGCCTATCCACATAGAAGAATTGATATCCGGTACATACATCAAAAACCCCCACCCGAACCCCTAGTTTAGCTGTCTGCTACAGAGTAGGCATTTGCATCAATTTTTGCATTCAAATCTCTACTTCCGTGTTCAGAACATGACATTTACTAGGTTTCTAATGCCTTTGCAGTGTGGCAGCCACTGGACAACTGCCAGTAACTACGACAGGTTATTAGCAATAATGCTGTGTTTCAAATCGTGATATTTTATTCAGATTCAGAATTGTGTCCTATTTGATCATCCTGCTTTGACACTGCTTCCTGGCAGGAATGCAAGCACCATAACCAGGTAGTGGCGGAACACCAGTAACTTCTGTGTAAGGGTAGATACGCTGAACCTTTCTTTGATATGCAGTTCCTTTCACTCTTGCATCTGGCTCGTGGGAAAATTAAATGTACAGAGTTGCAGAATGTATACACATAAGTACAAAGTAAACGTACAAATATCTGAACGACTGAGTTCTAAATGGCTTGTAACTTCTTCGTTATATATTTTTTCCAAGTCTGCGCTTCTATTTTTCGTTTTAGGCTTATCCCGAAAGATCAGTATTACTGTGGTGTACTGTATTTCACAGGAAGTGATATATTCAATAAGAACATGAGAACTCATGCTCTGGAAATGGGCTTCACAATCAATGAATATGCCATACGTCGTTTGGGTGTTACCGGTCAGTCTGGGCCTTTGCACGGAGTATTCTTTCTAGTTACGCGCTTTGTGTGTTCTCCTTCAATTGGTTGCAGTGTTTTGGGAATACTTCTGATAAATGCTATAGTTTGTGAAATTTTTCGCATTATCCTTTTTGGTATTGGGCACCATTACAGCAAAAAAGGGGCAGCCTGCTTATGTACAGTCAGCTCTGTGGCACAAAGTTACCTCTTTGGGCCACCTAATCTATTTAAAGTCTTACTGATTTAAAGATTTTTTCTGTGTCATGCACAGCACATACTTGGTTTCCTACTCTTTTCACAGGGTATGTCATGTCCTTCAGTTGCTTTGTTTTGGAGGAGAGGTGACTCTATATACCCCCACACAACTATAAATTAATTTAACTGCATAACCACGTGGCCCCAAAATTAATTCATTATCTTATTTCCTTTGACACTAATAAGAATCAATACAAAAGCACTATGAAAATTTCACAGAGGGTGGGGAGGTTGTTCTAGGTGGGTTTTTTAGGCCTTTTACCTACAGCAGTTTTGTCTTACTCTTGCAGTGCATTTGGCATTTCTGAATGGTACGCACTTTCCACCTTTCAAATAGCCTGTGTAACTTGCTTGCAGGAGTTGCTGGAGAGGCCCTGCCAGTAGAATGTGAGAAAGACATCTTTGACTATATCCAGTGGAAATACCGAGAGCCAAAGGATCGGAGTGAATAACTAACTGCTTGTCTAGGTTTGTAGCCTAGAGAGATGTTTTCTTATCTTTTTATGAACATGTGGAAGTGCATAGTCTTACTTTGGATGTTACTGGAAAAAGTGTGTATTACTGATGTTTAAAGAAAGTCCATGGCACTCGTAGATTTTCATATGGTCACAGAATAATGTGGGTTGGTAGAGACCCCTAAATGTCATGTAGTCCAGTCCCCCTGCCATAAGCCGGGCCATCTTTGACTAGATAAGATTGCTTAGAGCCCAGTCCAGTCTGACCTTGACTGTTGACAGGGATAGGGCATCCGGCATCTCTCTTTGTATCTTATATATATGTAGATACCAGAATGAAAAAGTGGGCTATATCATGAAGTACTCCTAAAGAGTACCATTTTCAACTACTGTCTGTATCTCCTCGTACATATGTTAAGTGTCTTGGTGCAGTGCTGAAGCTCATGATGAGTTGTTTCTGTGTACTTACTTCTAAAATCTCTCAATATGGGTTGTATGCTAAGGTGGCCATTCTCCTGTTGCACGTGACCTATGAATTTTGTTACTAGATACATTGTAGTACTATTGATTGATTGATTGTAGTGTTCTGTGTTTTGTTCAACTTGTTCGGCTTGGTCTGATTAATTGATGCACTGCTACCGCTCCTGTAGATTCAATCTGCCCTTTTTTACATGCAAACCTGTCAAATCTTTTTTTATACCTCCCCTTTAATTGTTGGGAAAGGTAACGAGTATTTTGGACGTGAGAAGGTCTCTTCAAGAATGCATTACTGGTTGTATTTGGGACAGGGATTCTGTTGGTCAACTTAAAACTTTTCAAAGTATTTAACTACTAGCTTCCATGTGTTACAGAGCATGGAATGTATTGCTGTTACTGTATTTGAATACGTTGTAGCAGTAAGGCAACCGAATTACTGTTGAAAAGATGAGACTATTTTGTACATAGTCAAATTGACTACTGCTGACTATATAACACGTCTCTTGGTTTCTTAATGGTTAAGTTCTCTATTGGCGTCTGTGAGGGCAGAGAGGGTTATGTATTGTCAGACTACTTAACCTGACCTGAAACTTGACACAGACATAATACTATTTCTTATTTTTACCTGTCTGAAGCCTGCAGAACAACTACATTTTTAACTTGTTCTTATACAAGGAGAGTTGATCAGTCTTAGTAATGGAGATTATAGGCTGATGCTCTTACTTATCCTTGTATTTTCTTCCATATTTCTTGTTGGGAATTTTAATTATTTTCTGGGAATGTTCCCTGGTGTTAATGCATGCGGTAGTATGTAAGGTAACTAGAAGTTAAATTGCTACTCTGTAAAGTATTTTGATGCTTCATTGTAAAAATACATGTATAGCTGATATATTTAGTATTTTCTTCAGTAATCAGTAGGAATAAACAAATTGAATATTCCATCAATAATGTGTAATGGCGTTTGATTATTATTTTATTAGCTGTAATTTTAGGAGATCAAAAAGCAGTAACACATCTTTACCGTGTTTACAAACATTTCCTGGGCAGCACACAGCATTACACATGCATTCTCCATCATCTTCAACAGGTAGCCCAGAAGACTACTTTGTCTTGGGCCTTGAGACAGAATTTGTTGGCTTTGCAGTCTCTCTCCATAATACTGTGAATTCTTCTACGTGCAAAAAAAAAAAGCCTTCTTCAGAGAGCTTGCTTGTTTTTTATGAACTGTATAAATACAC
>VWZT01008904.1:17198-42353 GCA_013397055.1 Pachycephala philippinensis
CTATTTTTTTTTTTTTTTTTTTTTTTCCCTTCCCCCCCCCCCCCCCTATGTATCAGTTGACTGGCTTTTCTTCTAGACTGCTTTACTAGACTGCAAGATATCTGGTAGTAATGGGAGGCAATAGCTGTGAACCTTGTGCTTATCACAGGGAATCTGTGTAATTTGGTATGTACTATACTCTTGTTTGGGCGCATAGACAACCTTATTTATGTGCAGAATAACAGTTGGGCTTTCTCAACAATACTGGCTGCACCATTCTGTCAATGTTTGGTTTTCTCCCAGTTGCCAAATCTTGCTTCAAGATTGGGCGGGCCTGTCTCCTTCCTTCGATTCTGTAGTGGTCCTTACTAAGGGGTTTTGTCTGAGCAGTAGTTCAAAACGGGGCTGACAATGAGTTAAGGATGTGTGTTGGTAAGGTAGGTGAAGGGTTGGAGAGGAGCTTTAGTGCCCGCTGCAGTCTCGTACCGACTTTGACAGGCTGGGTGAGGCAGGGCTGCCCTGCAGCTCCATGGGCGCGGGGCCTGCGGCACTGAATACCTCCGCAGGCCTCCTCCGTCCCTCCCAAGCACAAGTTTGTACCGGACGCCGAGAACGGAGGCGGCTCCGGCTGCAGTGCCGCCTTCCGTCGCACCGGCAGGAGGCCGAGGCGCGCTCCTGCGCGCGCTCCCGCGACGCCGCCATGCCGCGCGGCGGCAGCCGGCCCAGGTGGGCGGGGGCGGAGCTGGGGCGCGTGCGCAGCGGTGGCGCCGCGCATGCGGACGTGGGGGCGCCGAGAGCCGTACCGGAGGCAGCGCGGGCGGCAGGTAGCGCCGGGGCCGGGGTCGCGCCAGGGACCAGGGCCGCGCCGCGCCGGGTCGGGTCGAGTCCCGCGTCGCTGTCCGGCCGGAGCCCGGTGGCATCCTCTGGGCTTCAGCGAGGCCGGGGCAGGCGTCCGCCGAGTCACCTTGCCGCGGCGGGGCTGGGCCCGAGGCCCGAGGGGGCGCCGGCCGCTGGCTCCGGCGGCAATTCCTCGTCCTCAGGCCCACGGGCTGCCGAAAGGGCAGCCCCAGGACGCGGACCGGCTCTGTCTCTGAGACCGGGCGGCCGGGGTTCTTGCCAGCCGCTCCGGTTTCACGTCCGGGAGGGACGAACTTGTGGGGCGGCTGAGATCTAGTGTTCCCACGGCGCCGGTATTTCGCCAGGGAGAGGAAGAGGCGCCGGAGCGCGCCCGCTCCGTTACCCGTTGTGTAACGCGGGCAGTGCTGGGGCGGGGGCAGTGCTCGCGCTCCCGGCGCCGCGCAGCCGCCGCCGCTTCGGCTCCACCGCCAAAGGTGCGTGACGGTGGTCATGGACAAGGCCCCGCCGCATCCGTCAGGAAACATAAAACCGGCCTCACTGTTATTGTTAGTTCTTGTGCAATGTTTCGGGGGGAGGGGGGGGAGTTGTTACGGTTTTTTTTGTTTCGGTTTGTTTGTTTCGTTTTGGTTTTTTACGTTTATTCCACAGACAGGTGCGTGTATTCTTATGTTTTTTTTCCCACTTAACGTTGTGTTTTGTCGGCTGTTGCCATTGCATCTAGTTGATTCAAATTTAATGATAAGAGGTGTGAAACTGATCTCGGTTCCTCTGGACAGTTCTGTTGTGCAAGTTGAACTGCTTGTTAGCAAAGAATTTGTGTTTCAGGATGGGCTAACCTCGAGGATCTCTTTTTTTTTAATACTGTTTAAATGCTTGCATAAAACTTAACCATTTAAACACATAGAATACAGAAAATATAGCTAAATAGTATAAAGAGAGAAGACATGTTAGGAGAGTGAACAGGCTCACAATTTTCAAGATGTCTCAATAGCCTTATTAAAATGAGGCGTAAGCACAACAGGCTGTCACCCAAAAAGGTGAGACTTAGGTTGAGAAGGTACTGAACAGGATGGTAAGGTCCTCCTTTACTTTGAGTGTTTTCAGTGAAGCTGCTGGGGAGAGCCCCAAGACTACTCAGCACTGTTGTCATTTGTCTCTCTGAAGCCCATACCCATCTGTGCAGGGAGGCAGAAAGACTTGAGAGACAGCTGGCAAAGCATGAAGGAGGTAGAGAGTGGCATGTTTTCAGAATCTAGAGTGAGGGGTTATTATTTAAGCTCTTGTTTGATGTAAAATCTCAATGTAATTTGAAAGTTAGAGTAGACCGATCTCTTTCAAACTCTGAATCGGTCAGTCCCAATCCCCAGGCTGTGTTGTGGCTTACCACCAACGATTATGAAGCTTTCAGGTTATGTGGTTTAGAGGCCAGCTACAAATCCATGATCATGGAGTGTTCTGTAATGTTTCCACGGGCTCCAGATCCTCTAAACCCACACATATGTATAGAACCATAGAGTATCCTGAATTGGAAGGGACCCACAAGAATCGTCAAGCCTGTGTACTGATAGATACATAGTGCAGGTTAGTTACTAAGTCACTGAACAAAGATTGTATACTATGTGATGTAAACTGCCCAAGTGCTTTATTTTAGGAAGGGCTAGCTGTCTGAAAGCAGGACCGTAGTGTTGTGCTTGCGACACAGAAACTGAGTATACCGGTACGCGTCTAAAATGGTGGAAGACAAGTGGTAACTTTAGGACTTCCACGGGTTTTGCTCGCATCATTACTTTTTAGATTAGTCTTTCAGTCTGGTATAAACAAATGGGGGATCGGGGATTTCTGGTGTTGGGTGTTGCAGAGAAGAATATGAACAAATGCATCAGCAGTAGGAATGGCAAAGGATTGCCCTTAAAATCAAATGAAAGGAGCATCTTTGATAGCTTTTCTCTTCTGGAGCAGGTGTGGCTTTACATTTGTGCAAACTCATTTTAGAAGAGGAAAACTAATTTTCCACTGGGGAAGAGTTTTCCTGCTTCTTTACTGTGAAGTTTCTGATGCAAAATCCCTAAATTGTGGTAACTAACAAAATGTATCATCTAAGCTGTAATACTACATGCCCGTCCTTTTGAGCCTTGTCCGCCAGTGTAGTGGTAGCAGTATTAGGAAATGTACCCATATTAGCAAATTTAGTTTTTGCTGCTCTGTGTGTGCAGTGCAGAAATACTCACTGATGGCTACTGGACAGTGTACCGAGATCTCTTTTATATTTTTCACATCTCTGAAGAAGATTTCTATGAAGTCACAAGTGCAGATGGAAGTGAGACCTGTTTTCCTTTGGGACTGTTAAGTGCTGACGTCGTTTGCCACTTGGGGTACCTTTCAGAATGGGTCTTGTCACAAAAGCAATGTTTCCTCGTTATCAGAACAGCAGTAAGGCTCCCATGAGTTCTTTTTGCAGTGTAAGACTGTGAGGCTGGCATCTGTAGTTGAATGTAATACCTGGGGTTCAGTGATTCTAAATAATGGATTGGCTTTCATAACTTCCTTGAATCGAAGCTTGTTTTTGACAAAGCAACAGTGATGCAAGGATGACTTTGATGAACATTCTTCAAAGATCTGAGAGTTCTGTATTGGTGATGTACTCGTAGGCATTTATAAATGCTTTGGATATAGTTAAGATTTTATGCTGTTACAGCTAAGATTCTTACACCTTCCCATATGTTTCAGATCAAATGGCTGTCCCACCGTCGTACAGTGACTTGGGAAAGTCTGCCAGGGATGTATTCAACAAGGGATATGGTAAGTAAGATGATGATGGTTTGATCACCTTTCATACTTTTTCCTTAGGCATCTTGAAAATGCCAGTAAGAACATGAGTACCTCAGAGATTCCCTAACACCTTATGGCAGAAAATAAGCAGAGGCGTGGAGCATCTAGCCCCTTTTGATTCTGAACTTTGGATATGTGTTATGAAAGTACTGCAGTGGCAAAGAGTTTGAGGGGAAGGTTACAAGTTTGACCTTAAGATGCACTCCAGAACAGTCTCTGAAAAATGCTGCACCGTTTTTTTACCTTCCGATTTTTCTATTTAGAGTAACGAAATCAGGGATACTGATGTAGATTGCCATAGGAGACCATATGTGGTAATAGACAGGTTCCTGAGGCGGAGTAATCTTTAAGTTAATCGGAATAGCCTATTGTTAAAGCTGGAGTGCAAATATTTTCACAGTATTTGCATTTCTCCCTTTTCTGGAAACCGTACTAGAAAGTGTTGATTTTTTAAAATATGATTTTGTGTGTAATAAAGATTTCATTTGTATTCCAAATCCATATGCTACATAAAACTAAAATGCACTGTGGTCTGGTCTCTCCCACCCTGAAGTTCAGGCTTTGCTAAAAATCAACTCAAGTTCCATGCTTTAGTGTCAGTTACTTCAAGCTTTTCTACTTTGTGCAAAGGCCAGGTATTTCCCTAGATTCAGAGCAGATGGAAAAGGAAGAAAGCAGTAGTATTTCTGTATATGGCACCGATTGAAGTAAGTTGAAACATACGTTTTTTGGAGTAGAGGAAAAGAAAAATTTCCTGCCCTGCAATCAGAAATACAAATGTAAACTAAGTAAATCAGAAGAGGTGGTTAACTGTATTGATGGGTCCCAGACTGCAGGTAGCTATAGAAGGTGGAGATACTTGATGATTGGTGTCTATTTCTTTGAGTTGTCAAAATTCCTTCAGTTGTTCTTCTAATAATCCTCGGTATGATCAAGGACTGTTTAAACATGAAAATAGGCTGTTTCAGGTCGGTGTACCCTACCTGGCATTCTTTGGGTATGTTGGAAATAAGCCTTATTTGTATCTTGCAGTGAAACAGGCGCTGTGTGCTATTTTATTTTCAGGTTTTGGAATGGTCAAGTTAGAGTTGAAGACCAAGTCTTCCAGTGGGGTGGTAAGTATTGGGGGCTTTCAACATCACCAGCATGGAAATGGAAGGACAAATTCCTGAACTGGTAACAAGTGTTAACTTGCTAGCAGGTGTTGCTTCTCTCTTTCATTTCTCATTTTAAAACTCATACTGAGATACTTCTACAGTAGTATGTAGCTGATGTGGCAGTACTTCTTTTCCTGTGGCGCGCAAGAATTTTCACACACCTTGTTGTTACTTTGTGCCCTGTTCCCATTGACGCATCCCAAACATGAGTTTCTTCACCTTACATAGCTCTCATTTCTACTTATGAAGGCAATTGAGTTTCCTTGCTGTACTGGTTTTCATAGGATTTTTAGTCCAGAGGGACTTTTATCCAAAAGGTCAAGGGGCAAATAAGCACCAGAGTTTAACTTAACTGCATTTTCACTCATTTCTGCTGTGCTTAGAATTCAAGACTTAATTAAAACTGAAAACAGTCCTTCTGCGGTACCCTATATGTAGAATTTGAGATTTTAAGTGAGCTTTAGCATTCCAAGTAACAAGAATATTCAATGATCCCCATTTTAATGATGGAGAATTGGAGCTTCCTCGCAATTTCACAGGAGGAAACCGGGAATGGGTGTCACAATTTTGATCTTTAACCGCAGACATACATTGTTTACTAGATGATATGTTTCTTACGCTGACTCTGAGTTCTCCACATCTTACCACTCAATGCTGTTCTGATTGGTAAGATGAGCTGCTTTTCAGCCTACTTCATAACCGTATTTGCCTTAGCTCCCTCCTTTTCTCGGATTCTTACCATGCAAATGGTGTAAGTCCTTACTTTTGTATTACTTGCATTGTGCACCAGGAACATGTGGGCACGAGGAGCTATGTGATCTCCATACTATGGCTGCCTCCGCTTACTGACATCTCTTGATAGACAGTTTTCCTGGCTGGAAGTTTTGATTCTCAAATAATGTGCTAATAGTTAATTATGCTGTCTCCTGATTGTGGTGGAACATGAACAACTGTATTAAGTTCTAAAATGGGCTTTTTCTTTTCCATGCAATTTTCATTGGATGTTTATCCAGTTGGTAAGAATAGTGACTGTTTTGACATGTCGGCTCTTTATTGCTTTTTCTGACAAGGCTTTCTGTGCTGCATACTGTCATTTGTAAACTATTTAATTGTTTTTAGTCGTGTTGTTATTCACGCTGTGCAGTTTGACTGTGTCCATACCTCTAAATCTGCTGTATGATCCATGTATGTAAAGCCATTTGCAATCTTTGTCCAACAATCCACAACAAGAACACTGTAAAAACAGCAAGAGGGGAAACAAGATAGATATGGTATTGGTACAGTTGTCTGTTGCTTCAGGTTTTGAGCTTGTTAGTGTTTCTGATGAGGATTCTGATGCAAAAAAATAGAGTTTTGGGGATGGAGATGAAGTTAGGAACAAAGCGTGATATCTAATTCATACATGGATACTAATAGTACCTGTGATTGTTACAACACAAACATTCGGGTGCTTTTCCTGTGGACTTAGAAAACAACAGTGATACCTGTAGACTTAGAAAACCACAGTGATAATGTCTATTGATTATAATAGTTTCATAGATTGCAAGTGGTTTTGCCTACTAAGTGCATGGCATTCCTGTAGATGCTGGGCACCATAAACTAGAAGGACAATGAGAAGCTGAGCTTAACTGCTGATGCAGGCGTGTGACATGGAGCCAGAATGAGTTTTATGTTTCAGCTACAAAAATTTCAAGAAATGATGGTTTGGTGAGATGTTCTGGTTTGCAAAGATAAAGACTGATGGCAGCAGACTTCTGACTCTGTGGCTTCTGCTTCCAGAAGCAGATTGAGTGCTTGATGCCTGACAGAATTCTTTGGGTTTTGATCATATAACAGTGCAGGGTTTTCTATTTCCTTTGGCTTTGAGATGAGCGTTTACAATCTGTCCTTTGCTTGATCTGAGAAAGAAACCAAGCTTTCTTAAACAGTTACCTGCTCTAAGATTAGAAGAAAGTTACTTCTGAATTCTAATGCAGGTTTGAGATGCCTTTACACTGAATTTGTGGAAGTGACATTAGAACACTGTACAGCAATTATGTCTTAAAGGGTAGTCTTAACACATCCTGACTTCTGTCACGTGTTTTTGTTACCTGGCTAGATGTGTTATAATAACTGCTGTGCTGTTGCAGTAGTGCATTAGCTTAAGTGTCCCCCCTGGCCCCAGCAACGTCCCTCACCGCCCCAAACTGTGTGTAAGGAATGTGACCTGGCTCCCTAGGACTTCACAGCCATTTAAAGACAGTCTTTGTATCCTTGTATGCTTTGCAAAGTCCAGAATTGTGAAAGTAATGTACACAACAAACCTGGAATGAGAAGGATCTCGAAAGTCAGGGTTCCAAAGCTTGGATACGTTGGCAATGGATCCTGCCATCTCTTAAGCACTGTATCTTTCACTATTTGAACTTCAAGAGAGACATAACTTGGAAATGTCGTGACAGATTGTCTTTCATCAAGGGAAATATTTGAGACATGAGGATAACAAATGAGAGCAGTTCTCAGATGCTTCTTAAAACCTAACTCATACACCTTGAGCTTACTACTATGGCAATATGCCTATTCATTGCTTAATACTCAGCTGTGCATGAAACACTGAGCAGACAACCTCTTGAGCTATTCCAGCAGAGATGTGTTTTGAGACTTCAAGTCCACTAAATAACAGGAAGCTCTGATGTGTGGAGGACTGGCCAAATAGCATGTTACAGAATACATGTTATACAAAATTCGAAGTGGTTGGTTCCATTACACTACTCAGTGAAGGACCAGCCTGACAGAGAGATGTCAAGGTGCTGTGGGGGTCAGGTTACTTTTTGGTACTGTAAAGGAGGAAAGGTCTACAATTTGAAGGTGCCTTATGAAGAGTGACTTAGCTTCTGAAGTGGAGTTACCGGCTGAGGTAACAAAAGGGAAGTTATGAGGGACGGTACTAAAGTCATCACCACAGTATATGAAGAGTCTAAATGACAACAGCATAAATGGTAGGGGAAACCATAATGTTAGGGTGCAGTAGTTGGTGTGAAAAGCATCAGTTCTCCAAAAAACATTTTCACTGCTGAAACATGGGGAAAAAATAAGTACACTGAAGAAACAGATGAGATGTCTGGAGAAATGTGAGAAAAAACTCTTTTTTTTCTTTTTGCTATTCATCTAACAGTGTAACTTGAATGTAGGATTGCTTTTCCTAATGGGGAGTGGATTTCCAGGACTGCAACAGGTGCTTTTTCATCCACAATTGGGACAGTACTAGTAAGATGATAAAGGGAATTAATTAGAAGAGATTGTGAAGAAAAATCCAGAAACATATACAGCTTTGTATCCCAAGCAAGTATCTTTTTGTATCTGGGTATGGATTCATGTGAAGGTACAGAGCAAATTGTGAAATGTTGAAATAACTGCCACTTTGGCAAAAAAAAAGAAGTCAGAAAAAGGATTTTTTGACAGATAAGGAATGGGAAAAGTGCGGTAAAGTTAAGATGGGGGGGAGCAAGTAATCAAACCCCCATGATGAAAAGTAAATGAAGGTGTCAGGTCTTGGTGTAATAGGGCTTTTTCCAAGCTAGGCAAGTTCCAAGGCTCTATCAGTACACCTCAATAAAAGAAATATTCAGAACAGAGGTGCCAGAAGGAGTAGCATTTTGTGACGCAAAATAAATTCTTTCAGGTGGGGATAGGGAAGAGGAGGACAATGATTTTGAGGGTTCTGTCAAAAGGCCTAAGGGGGTGAGTGCCGGCACTTGACAAGTGGAAAAACTGAGTGTAATTAAATATAAAGGGTGCTGAAACTCATGACCCTGTGATTAGCTCAGTTGGTTAGAACAGGCTGCTAATAACGCCAAGGTCGCAGGTTCGATCTCCGTATAGGCCGTTCACGTAAGAATTGGTCTCGATGATCTGTCTGGGTCCCTTCCAACTCGGACTATTTTGTGATTCTGTGATACTATGCTCTTGACAGGAATTCACTGCAACTGGTTCTTCCAACACAGACACAGGCAAGGCTTCAGGCAGTCTAGAGACCAAATACAAGGTCAAAGACTACGGACTTACATTCACCCAGAAGTGGAACACAGATAACACATTGGGAACAGAAGTTTCTGTGGAGGATCAGGTAAGACCAAGTAGATACTTTGGAAATGTTTCTGCAACTGGTAAGAGAAAGTATTGAGTTGAACAGAAAACATTGAAGAATGAAAATTGCACAAAAGTATCTGGAGTACTAAAAGAAATTATATATATTTGCAGAACACACAGGCTGGGAGTGGGGGGTGCTGGCATTCTCAGAGCCATGTGCTGCTAGGTAATGATTTGAGGGTACAGTTACTGCAGTTACAGGTGTGTGGCATTACCTAGCTGGTTGAATGAACCTAACCATGTAGAACTGTCACTGCTGCAGTCATGCAGGGAAACCAAAGACAGGTCTCATAATTTTAAGTGCTTTAATGTATAAGGACTTAAGTTTGGCTGCCTTGAGGTTGAATGTATTTTGTAAGGTTGAAGAGAAAGATGAGTGTTTGCAGCTTGGCACTGCTTACGCACAAAGGGTTGCTAGTGTACAGCACTCTCAAAACACAGTCTTTTTGACATTAATAGGTTTATGCCTTTCACTTAATGCCTCAAGTATAAGGTAATGATGCCAAAGATAGCAAAAATTCTATGGTACCATCCGCCACGTATGGCTATTCATGAATGCTTGTACTTTTACCTGTGCTTTAAAATGGAAAATGCTGTCTAGCTCATAACAAAGGTGGGGAAAAATGAGACTGTTACATGCTTTGGCCTATGAAGAAGTAGTGTCTTACAGAACATCTGTAGATTATGAGAGAGATTTTTGAGCTACTGTATGGATTGTTGGAACTATAAAGAATATGCAAACATGAACTAAGTAGTTTTCTTTCTGTCATTATTCTGTGAATAATTTTCTTGTTGTCGGCCCTAGATGTGTCATCTTCCTGTATGTAAAAACATACTTACCAAGTCTGTACTGTTAAAGGGCTTCATTGTGGGAAGAGAAAGTCCTATTTTAATGCTTCATCATGTAGCATCTTCAGATTTTGTTGTAAACCATGAGGGAGACATTACGGTTGTATTTTGTTTTCTCTTTAGACATGAAGTAGAGTTCTAGTAGTGGAATATAACAAATTATGTTTCAACCAATTTTTGAGCAGATGCCTATTTTCCTTTGCAGTTGGCTGAAGGATTGAAGGTGGCTCTTGACACTACATTTGTACCAAACACAGGGTAAACGTTTTCTATTACCTTTATCTAAAGAATGCGAGATTTTCCCGTAACTTCTAAAGCTACTTATTCTGCTCATTGTGTAAATGCTTAGCATTTATTGGAGAAGATTTTGCAGTCACTGTGGAATCTTCTGCAGGCAGTGGATAATACTGAACTCAGAAGGACAAGGTCTGCTAGAAAGCATTCTTCGGATTTTTGGCCAGTGGCAAATGTATTGTTTTGCAGTAGGTACTAGATCTCAAACTCTCCCCTTAAACAGCTAGGTCTTCGTGGTGTTGACAGTCCTAATGCTGTCAACTCAGTAAACCTATTTTTTTTTTTTTGCTGATGCTTTTGGCCAGATGTCTGTGCACATTGAATGAGGAGGTAGAATGGGCAGTGGAATAGCATTTAGTTGTCTTTCTCAATTCTCATGTACTTAATTTTGGTACGTAGTAGAGCAAAGGAGGGGTGTTTATGTCTGAATAACGCATAAAGCTTGAGACTGCTTTGCAGATAATGACTGGTATTTGTTTATTGTTGGGGAGAGCCTATCAGAAGAATCTTGAGTTTGAAATACTGCTTGGATATGAGGAATTAAAAGCGAAGTCAAAAATGGGACCCCAGGCTCACCCCCCTAGGTGTGAGCAACAGGCAGCACACGTGTTCTGCTGTGTCTTTAGTGGAAGAGAAAGGAGGCTGGGGAGAGAATTAAAGAGGTGGTAAAGTTTTGTTGTAGTTGTGTTTGAATTGGTAGCAAAATCAACAGAGACGTGCATGGGAGAGAGGAAGAGGTATCACAAGACGGACAGAGAAAGCCTGACTAAGTGAATGATGTCTGGAGGATGAAGAAAGCCATTTTCAGTAGAGGAGGCTGGTACCCAGCAGTGAAGAAAGGAAAGCAAGCACTGCACAGGGAAGGAACAGTGGAGAGAACCAAACAGACAAAAATTCTTTGAAAGACAGCTGTTGCTGCAGGGTTATGGATGCTCCTGAAATAAACTGATGATGCCCTAATGCATTACATTCGCAGAGAAAAAAATTTGAAACCAGATGGGTTTTGAAGCATTAAGGAGAAACGATTTTGTCTTTTTTGCTTCTTGAGGATTGTAAGGAGTTTCAGGTGGTAGGGGGAAAAGTGGCACCATGTGAATATACATAACACCATTATCCTTATTCCATGCCCTCTTCATCAGCAGTTAAGTTTTGAGTAGGCATTACAGTAGTTTCATTAACTGGCCTTAAAGGACATACATATCGGAACAAAACAACGTATGTTAGTGCGGATAAAACTGCTTGTTTCTCTCTGCAGGAAGAAGAGTGGAAAGTTGAAGACCTCCTACAAAAGAGAATATGTACATGCAGGCTGCAACATAGACATTGATCTCTCTGGACCAACCATCTATGGCTGGGCAGTGTTGGGCTATGAAGGCTGGCTTGCTGGCTACCAGATGGCTTTTGATACGGCCAAGTCTAAGCTTTCACAAAATAATTTTGCGTTGGGATATAAGGCAGGAGACTTTCAGCTGCACACTAATGTGTAAGTATTACCTGAGACTAGAAAAACATTATCAGAGGAGCCAAACTATAGGAATAGTTAGCAGTAATGGCCTTAGGTCAAAGGTGGGTAAATGGAAGGGGATTGCTGATTTGTTTCCAATTAATTTATATTCAGTGTTTCATTTTCAGTACAGCTAAAACGGGCAACTTCCCAACTCTTGGCTGTCTTGATACCTTGTTTCAGAGTAATTTTGGGGTTTGTATATCTAAGATGGTGATGTAAAGGCACTTTATGTTAATTTGTAATTAAAAGTTATGAGCTTTAACTTCTGTTATGGCACTAGACAAAAGAGCCTTCAGTTGAACTACTGTACCTTCTCCCTCTCTCCATCAGACGGAAGGTTTCTCCCTCACAAATGCCCAAGGTGAAGGAGAGAGGCATGTGTTGCATTGCGTTTGTTTCCAGCTGTCATCACTGTGTAGCTCTAGTCTTGGCATTCGGATGCTCTGAGATGCTTTGAAGATGGTGTATTTAAACAACTGTAATGCAACAACATTGTTTTCAGTCTTCTCATTCCCATAATTGAAGTCTCCTGTATTGTTACTGAAGTCTCCTTTATGTGTTACTGCACATTGGCTTACTTGAGACAAGCAACCAGGTTATCCGGGTGGGGTTCTCTTTTTGTTTTTTTTCCGAACCTCAAACTGTAGGTCTCTGGCTGTTGGAAAAGTCTTCTTCCATTCTGCAAGCAAAACATGTTTTCTGTAAAAAAAATACAAGCACAAATCTGGCAGCTCCAGCTAGGAAGTAGTGAGCCTGGGTGCAGAGAAGTATTGGATCTCTTGGTTCATTTTAGGAGACAATGATCAAATGACTGTGGGGATGGGTTAATCTAAAGAGTTACTGAACAAGGCAAGACTTGACACACTTGCATCTATTACAAACAGGAATGATGGCACTGAGTTCGGTGGGTCTATTTATCAGAAGGTTAATAATAAGGTTGAGACATCAGTCAATCTTGCATGGACTGCTGGCAGTAACAACACACGTTGTGGTATTGCTGGAAAGTACCAACTGGATGAGAAGACTTCCATTGTGGTAAGAATTTTGTTACAGAAATGAGTATTTCAAGCTCTCCTAAATACTGAAAATTTGTGTTATGAAGCAGTTGCTTTAACTGGTTACTGAGGAAATATGGTAGATGGCAAACTATGGCTTCTGTTGTGGTTCAAATTTAAATTGGGACCTTACATGTCATACTTGTGAAATTATGGGGGAAAAAAATCTAAAATACAATTTTGTCCATAGTGAAATAGTCTGACTAGTGTGCTTGGAATAGTGTGATAGTGTGCTGCAAAATGTATTTTAAAAGGTAATGAAAGGACACGGTGTCCTTTTAATTCTTAAATCCATAATGTAAAACCATTTTATAGTTAAAATGGTGAAACTTCAGCTGAGCTTACAGCCTTCTAACAGTAAGTTAACCCTTGAAAGTCAGCTGACATGCGTGTGTTTTAAGACTAAGAACTGAAGTAGCAAGTGTTTCTGTTTCAAAACAATTAGTTCCAGGACCATTGAACCAAAATTAAAAGTTGAGAAGTACTATTGTAAAGAGCTCAGAACTTACTAATGCAAGAAGGGGATTGCATATTCATTTATTGCTCGTTAGAAGAAAAAAGAAAATCACTCCTGAGTGATGTGAACAAGTCAGGCTCTGAGGGACTGTAGTAAGTAGCTCTTTAAAGGATATAGAGACATAATAGGAGGGGCAGTGAAGAACAGTGTGGCATTTTGTGTAGGCAGAATTGAACCACCATTTGCTTAAGCTGGAAACTCCTGAGAAAAGGAAAAGATTGGAACGTGCTTCTAATTGAGGTTGGTCTGCAAGTAGCTGAAGAGTGTTAATGCATAAGCCACCTTCTCAGGGCACTGGAAGACTTCTGTATGAATACTTAAACAGAGTCTATAAATCCTGTGATTTCTTTTTTTTTCTTGTAGGCTAAAGTGAACAATGCCAGCCTCATTGGAATTGGTTACACTCATGCCCTCCGACCTGGTACGTAATTCTCACTGGTAGCAGCAAATAGTATTAAGTACTACACTGTGGTCTAATTCACTGTCATCTTAAGAACAGCAGAGATGAACAAAGGAGCTAAAAGTCTTTATGAAGACTCAGAGATGTAAAGGATGTGTATGTACACAAGTTCCTGTAGCAACTGAACCACATTAGTGAGGTCAAGTACCTGAGTATACAGGTACCACTGTATACAGGGGTCTCAGTATATGATGGTTCTCATTACTTGCTTTTGTAGGTGTAAAGCTGACCCTCTCAGGCTTGATTGACGGCAAGAATTTCAGTGCTGGAGGTCACAAAATTGGGCTGGGATTTGAGCTGGAAGCTTAACACAGCTTAAAGTAAAACAACCAGTGGTGCTCTGGAAGATGAAGGAAAAGTGTACCCAGTGCATTTCAGCCTTAATATTACTCTGAAATTTGAAGAAGTGTGAACTTTCTACTCTTCCCAAGAATGACTTTCTGGACTTCAGCATCGGGTTAGAGTGCCAGCACAACAAAGAAAGACGCTTGAAGGCATGCATGGAAGTTGTGATGTTTGTGCCACATTTCAGTTTCCTGTATTTTAAATCTGTTCCAAAAAAACCAGAAGAAAATCCAACCTCTCCCCATTATTGTATTGCATTTTGCATGTCCTATACTTCACAGCCTTTTATAAAAGGAGGTCTCTGTGCTGTAGTGGAAATCTGGGGTTCCAGCAGAATGAAATAAATCGGTCACAGTCAGAATATAAGGCTGGCGTGTCTTGACTCTCTCACCAAGGTTCCATCAAGCTGGTGGGTTTTTTTTTTCTTTTCATGGAACTTTAAGCATGGTTAATAGATAATCTGCAAATGCTTTGTTACATGATACCGGTACACTGAAGACTTCCTTCTACTGTGGTTTCTAGGATAACATCCTTACACCTCTCGCATTTTTAGAGATCTGCACAGTGAAAGCAGCTTTTTCCATTATAATGTTATTGAGGGCATCAAAAAGAGCAAACCAAAAGTTTACATGTTTTAGATAATTTCGTTCCCATATAGGAAACAAGTCTTAGGTAAGTACAATCATTACACTTAAAGAAAAAAAGTGCAAATCAGCAAAGTTAAGAAATTAAGTTCACAGTTCCTTAGGAAGGTGACATCCACCAGTGACTGCGTATATGTTGTTGTCCGTTGTTCATTAGAAAGCCTAAAATGCTGCAAAACAGCCACAGGTGATGCCTAAGGGAAGATATATCAGGACAGAGAGTATCTGCTGTCTTAAGGCACAGTTAACATTTTCCAAGCAGTTAGAACAGGCATTGCCTACTGTATCTTGGTGAAAAAAGTGAGAAGTGGATACTAAAAGCTAGGCCGTATGTATCACATAAGCAGTAGGTGACAGTGGAAGGAGGCAGTTGATACTCCCTTCTCAGAGGCAGCAGCTTTTCACAGTTGACTTCCCAAAGTAGCATGACTTCAGAGGCAACCGAAGTGATTTTACATCTGGGTTTGTTCTGGACTGTTCGTTTCTTCTACCTGAAGCTGCAGCCAGCTCCAGTCTAGAGCCTAAAGAATAAACGAAGTTCAACACTAGCTTACAGTTGAGCTTTCTCTAGAATAAAGGGGAAGCATGTTAAGAGTTTTGAAAAACTCACTGTGAACAAGTTGGTCAATATAATTTCAAGATGAGCCATGTGGCTGCTGTCAAGGAAACCCTTAAGCTACTTGCATTCTCTAGTATTTTACTCTTTTTAATATTCTGCATCATAAGCATCCCTGCCCACCACTGTACTGCCACCCGATCATCCCAAATTTGCATGCAGTTTTGCACTATTTTCATACAACAGCCAAGTGCTTTGCCCCATCCTTTACGGCTCAGTGCAACAAGTCCCCAGCACACGGCTCCCAGTCTTGGCAAGCAGAGTCAGTCAGTCAGCAGATTATGGGGGAGCATATAGGTGCTTCCTGTCTCTGCAACTCCTACTCTCCCCTTGTCCAAGAGTAAATTGCAGATTTCAATCAGCTGTATTAGTGGTGGCAAAGTGACACAAGCAGACCTTTGAAGCCTGTGCACTTCCACAGTCCATTTATAGAAGAATGAATACATTACCAAGAAACTCTGCTCTTGATCCTTCATTGTGTCATGCATCACGTTTTCTAGTTGGCTACAAAGTTTCCGAGATTCCAGCAGTAGCTCCTCGCTGAAAGGGACAATTATTGCACTATTATTTTCTACGGCAGTTTAAAGAGATGCTGCCTCTATCATTAAGAAATATTTCTAGCAGATAGGCTGTGCAACACTGAAGTCAGTCAGGTCATAGGCTTGTAATTCATAGTGCAACTTGAAAAGTTGGCGGCAGCCCTCGATTCACTGGACAGGGAAAAGGAAATGTATTCCAAGATGGGATTGGGTTCTTATTATGTGGAACCACTGTTGCTAGAGAAAAAGCTGAGAATAGCCTACAAACTTAAGGATGGGGCAACATGCAAATAAACAAACCAAGGTCTCTCATTCCAAGTGGTGACCCAGTGCATTTAAGCAAGCCAGAACTAAAAACGCTTGGTTACAGCAGTCTCCTCAATGATACAGCTCAGCTACTATGACCTTACATGACAATGCTTCAACAGTTCTTGTTGGCAGTGTACTTCCAAGTGAGCCCAACCATCTCAAATTAAATGAAGAAAACCAAAAAAACCACCTTTATTACTGAGGCAGGGGGAAGTGAAGCTATAATCATGATTCCCCATTTTTCTTAAGGAAGATCTGCAAGCCCCAGGAAGTCTAACTACTACCTAAATGGAAGCTGAACAAACACAAAGTGTAAAATATGAGGAAGCCTGTGTGCCATTATTTCACAAAGCAGGAAGCCCTGCACTCTGTAGTGCTGGCATTAGCAGCTGAAGAACTCCAGACTCCACCTCACCTTTTTCTTACAGATTTAGATAAATTGTATGTTCCAGATGGGACCTGCAGCAGCAGCTGACCCGAGCTACCAAGACGTGATGTGTTCATGCTCTCTGGACTGCCAGTAACAGGACCACGTACTTTACTCTGAAGAAAACACAGAATATTCAGAGTGCAATTATTTCCACTAGTTTTCAGCAGCCAGGAATATGAGACAACCTGGAACTAATTCAAAATAAAGAAAAGAACCATAGGACATATTCGATTTACTATTATTTCAGGAACCTGTGCTACAAACCATATTTTCAGGTTGAAGTGGAGTTTTATTTTACTTACACAAGCAATTTTTAGCAGGTTCCACAGTTCTTTCTGTCGTTTCTCCTGAAGCCTAACAACTGTTTCCTCATCTTCACTCATCAGATTCATCACTTTCTCCACTCTGGGGAACAATTCCAATGCCTTCTGTTTGCAAACTACAGTTTTACTATAAAAAAAAATAAAAACCAATCAGATCACACATGGGCCACTGCAGTAGGAGAACATTTCTGAAGTTACTTATTTCCTGTAACACTTCAAGATCTCATTAGCTAGATGCATTGAGTTTTAAACCTCCTCTTGCTGGAAGAGAAAACGCCTTCTCTCAATTCTTGAATAAAATCTACAAAGCTCACCTGAGCTGAGCATAAATGACTCGAACTTTTTTTTCAAAGGTCTGGATTGCCTGTAGGAGCAGTCGTACTATTTCCTGGCTGTCACCGCTTGTCCTTTGATCTGGAACGAGAGTCAGTATTACACAGAAAGGTAGGTTTATAGGACAGAGTGGGAAGATTCTTAGTGGCTTGTTTTGACTGCGGCTTCAATTCTGTAACATCCAAACCTCAGGATATGCAAGTTTGAGTGGGATGAATTACACTGAATTTTAGCCACCTTCTTCAAAATTTAAAGAACTTGAAAAGGAGAGTTGGGACTGTATCAAAGGAACAGCCCTGTCTTTCATCCTTCCTACACAGAAGCAGCAGCATATGCTTGTAGCAACAGCCTGCTCTGAGAAGAGCTCCAGAGGAATTTCAAGAACAGATTACAAAGCACCAAGAAAGGAAGGCTGGCCTAGTGTGAAAACTGACTCCCTGACTCCCCTCTCCAAAAAAGGCAAGTCCAGGAGAGTCCATGTGCTGCTAGTGTCTGGGCAGGCCTAGAAGGCAGATAGTTACTATACAGACAAAGCGAGCTGACCTTGAGCTAAAGTGTCTTTTACCTCTTGGCTTCTCTCTCAGTCTTCGGTACAGCTCTCTGGCTTGTTCTTCTCTAGAAGAAAAAGGCACGAAAAAACAAAGGATTTCCAAAGAACCAAAATTAAGAACAAATAGTTTGAGAACTCAAATCTTTTCTATACCTGTCTGCCATTTCAGACCAATGACAGACGAGTCAAAAACCATCTTTAGTGTTAAAGTCCTCCCAGTCCCCCATAACTTGGGTGGAAGAAACAGCCCTTTCATTGTCCTGTAGTAAGCTTAGCTAGAAACACTCCTGCATCTGAAGCTCAAGGTAGTTCAACTCACAAATCCTCCAGTGTTCCTCCTTGTTTACGACCTAGTGGGCTTCTCTGCAGGTCCACGATGTCTGTCTGCAGGGCCATCATCCTCTTCACTAACTGGTCCACATCATCCTCCTGATAGAAGGGTAGAACATAAGCAATAGAACAGTCTCATACTTAGAGATGCTACCACTCACATTGGTTCTTCCTTTCTCATTCACATTTCTAAACACACCAGCAAGATGCAAACAGCAGCCTTGGCCAAAGACAAATGAGAATATGAGTCATTTCAATTCAAGGAAATTAGGTTGGTGTTCTTGGATAAAACCACTTCCAAGACATTTTTGGGGTTACCCCAAGATCTCCCTTTTTCCCCCTAAGCCTTGCAACAGAGTGAGCTTCATGTAGTACTAGTAATGGACAAAAACGGTCCCACGTAAATCAAGGCAATGGGAAATATGGAATCAGTCCAAACACAAGGACTTTCCATTTAAGGCGGGGACAATGAAGGAAAAGGGGGACAGGGAGAGAGATAATAAAAACAAGCCTCCTTTTCTTTATGATAAACAGTTAGATTCAGAAACATACCCGCCCACAAAGTTCCACAGCTTGCTCCATCTCTTTCCAGGCAAACAGCAGCTTCTCAGAAGCTACAGGAATCAAAGAAGAGTGATTGGCTTTCTCAGGTTCACAGAGAAAGAGGGAACTGTTTTTGTGAGGATAAGAGACATGAAAAGACCTGTTTGCCAGATGCTATACTCACTAATTCCAAATTCAATTTGCTCTTTATACTTCTCCAGATCGATCTGGATGCTTGTTTTAAAGAAGTCCAGCTTTGCTTTCAGCTGCTGAGAAAGAGAGGCCATAGAATTCTTCATCTTCGAGAGGGTACTATTGTAACGCAACAGATTCATCCTACATGGACAAGAAGGTCCTATTAGCCTCTGAAACTAAAAATCCACCAGGCTTCCACTTACATCCAAAGTAGATACTTGAGATAGCAGTGAGGACAAACGCGGTTGTGCCAAAAGGCTAACTCTCAGCTTTTCATTAATTGCTTACAGCTCCAATCATGGGCTTCCCCATTCCAACAGGGTCCCATTTCTGTCTTTCCTTTCACCAGAGCACAAAGACAGAGATAAGTATTCTAGAGAAACTGCCACCGTACATGGCTGCTCGTTGCCCCTGCTGAAGCCGGTTACAGTCCTCTTTCAGCATCCGGATTGTGTGCCAGATCTGACCCCACACTTTCCGCAACTGGAAAAAATGGAGATTCTTCTTTGGATCCTGAACTGAAAACAGAGGAGGCAGGGGAAAGGGAAATGTACATATCAGCATGAAGCATGAAAGTAGTGTTATCACAAAACAGACCAAAACATTAATCATTTGAGGGGCATGTTACCGCCTGCAAAGCCTAGAGCTGGATAACCCCTGTGCAGTTCCCCCAGTATATCAAAATCAAACACTTCTTTTTTTCAGTTATTCTGATAAATTGAATGAATGACAGTCCATTTTACTGCTTCTTCAGTCCCCATATGCAAAAGCTCCCTCTACTCTTTGCGTACGATACAACCACAGAACGCGGACACCCCTCTCAACACAGACCCCCCCGCCTTCACGTTCATGCCAGAGAAAGTCCTTACGGATGCAGTCAACGCTTTCTGGATGAGGACGCAAGGCCACCTGAGCCTCATAGGAAACTTTCTTGTTATCAAAGAGGAAGAGAAGGTCTGTGTCTGCAGCTGCAGTATCATTCACCTGCAGAAGCAAAAGACCCAACTAGGTTTTCTCAGGAAAAGCAAGCCTTGGTAACACTGTAAACAGAACAGTCCTCCTCAGCCAAACACAGAACACCAAAGGCAAAAGGGTGCCTATGCTGACACGGCTGTTAGGTCTGTGTGGTTACCATGACAAAAGCATACCACAACAGCAGGGAGTGCTGTGATCCCAAAGTGAGAGCAGTGCCTGCTGATTCACTCAAAAGCAAGAAAGGGAGTATCCAGACTCACCTTGTTATCAGCTGTATGTTTAGTGACCAACTTCTGAGAAAACAATGCAAGTCCTGCTTCCTGCAGTAGCTCCTGGTCCTGTTCTGGAATTCCCGTATCTGACTGAATCCTGGCCTTCACACTCTGCAGAGTCTCTTCCTCTGTCACAGGGTAGGTGTGCACAGTTCCCGTAACCATGTTCAAAACATGAAGCAACTACAAGAAGAGTAGCATGGCATGAGAAAGGCTGAAGATACATTGGTCATGTTAGAGCAGAGATTCGAGGGACTGAGACAATGCCCGCCAATAAACTGTTCAAAGCACTTGGCAGACTCAAGAAGTCACTTTGCAGCTACTTCCTAACATTATGGCAAAGTTCTTGTCCTCCATCAAGCGGAAGAGAGGCCACGTGGCAATTAAATAGCTTCAGCTGTAGAATCCTCTATCAGAATATGGAACTAAGCAAGCACAGAAGCTATTCACTACTCCCAACAAGCTCAGGGAGAATTTGTCCTCAAAGAAGCAGGAGGAAAGCACCTGTCACTAACTGTCAGGAGACAGTTCTATGAATTTCTGCCTCATTCTTCCTCCTAAGTCTATGATTCAAGCCTCTCCTCTCACAGGCTACAGGCAACTGCTCTCTGGAAAGCTTTTTAGGGTAATACATACCCATTGCTTACCTTCAAGTTCAAAATGTCATCCAAAGCTTTGAAACACCCATTGGGTCCGTACGTAGGATCCGTACCTCTCTGACGCGGGTGCCACATTAACATGAGTTGCAGCCATTTTTCCAGCCTCCCAGACAAAACACTGAGCAATAAAAACCAGGAGATCAGAAGAGGTAGAAGTGCATTTGCAGTAACCATATGGCCTGTTCTGTGTGGGAGGACTGAAAAACTTCCCCACCCTCCTCCCTCCAACACTCCACCTCTCCCCATCACAAATGCAGTGTTTAGAAGGCAGAAACCAAGACTCACAACCACACAAGTGTGACAAGTGACAAAGTACTGCCTGTGTCATGCACTCAATTTATTCACAGATTAACACAGTAAAGCATATAATATAAACTTGGTTCTTTTGCAGAATAATCAGTTTATCTCAGCACAGCAATTTCGAGAACTCACCTGTTTAGATTGTTCGGGCAGGGCAAACTGCTAGAAAACTTGACTTCTCCGGATAAGTCTTCTGAAACAACAATATCCCGCTCACTCTTCTGACGCACTTTTGTATGCCTAATGTAAGCAAGTACAATGGTGAAATAATTGCCTGCCTTTCCCAGCCTGCATGTTAGTAGGCTCTTAAAGCTACTCTTGACAGATATAATACAGATGCCACTTTGGTTTCTGTTATCTGCCCTGCAGGAGTCAGCCCTTATCCCATAGAGCAAGTATCAGGAATGCTGAACTTGCTCAGGTAGGTCAAACTCCTATGAAGGGCGTCAGTTTCCATAAGGGCAAGGAACATAGGGGTATTACCCTCAGAATCAAGGGACCACACTTCTACCTCCTGTAAACGGGAAAGTCACACCATGCCCATTCATCACCAAGCCACGGCTCACTCACCATTGTACTGGCTGCCAGTTGGGTAGGAATGGTCGGAAGCCTGTAATGCACTCAAAGGCAAGCGTACCAAAGCTCCAGTAATCCACTGTCACCGTATACTTCTGTTGTTCCAGCAGCTCTGGAGCCTGATACAGTTTACATACATGAGACAAAGCCACCCAGCTCTTCGCTTTCTCTATCCCTTAACATCTCGTTAACATTTGTAGAAATTATTAAAGACATTACTGAACGCTGCCTCTCACGAGCTTTAAGACCCTCTCGGAGTGAGCAGCATAGGTTACCGGCACTCCTGCTTACTTATAACAGACGTAGCTAGCAGAAAACCCAATGTCAGCAAAAAACCAGTCACCTTTGCTAGCTTCAGCACCACAAATGCACCCCATACCGCGCAAGTACTTAATCCCAGCCCAAAGCTTGATAACAGTTAATTCTATCCCACCAGAAAGCAACAGCTGCTCTTCTAGCTGAATTCCTTCCTTACCAAGTACTGCAGAGTCCCAACAAAGGATGTGCATAGGCTACCCTGATCCAGCTCCTTAGCATAACCAAGGTCAATGATTTTGTGTATTAACTGAAACACATAACAGAGAATAAGAATGCTAGACTGAAGTCCTGTTAAAAGCACATCACAAAGCAGAAAGAAAAGGTTCAGCTCTTCAAAGCTATGCAGGAAAGGTGTCAGTGAAGAGACAGAAGCAGAAATGGGAGGCTACTCTAGATTCCTAAAACTGCAATGAATTTGAAGGTGTCGTGGCACACTTAGCAGTTATGCCTCTAGCTCCTTCCAATCTTTGGTCAATCAGTACAGTCTGGTTCTTTCCTTAATAGTTGAAAGTCAAAATGTCAGGTGTTAACAGATGTCTAATACAATGTCTCAGCTGCACACAGAATACTATTCATCTGATACTGACCTGAGACAGGTGTTATCCTGGGCTGAGTGCTCTTGCAGAGGGACCATGTAACTGCATGAAGCACATGCATGTTCCTCTTAAGCTTAGTTGTCTGTGCAGGTAGAGACAACCAGTTCCTGCTTACCCTTTGCTCTCCTTGCTGCAGCACAATGTTCTCTGGTTTCAAGTCTCTGTGGATGATCCTGTTCTCATGAAGGTATCTGAGGGCAGAAGCTGAGACACAGAGAAAGCCCGTTGTAAGAGCATAATTAACAGTACCTAGCATGAGCTCAGTAAGGATTCAGTTCTATCTAGTAATAAGCATTGCTTTTGCATCAAACCTTGTACAATCAAACATACATTGAAACGCTAAGTGCAAGAGGTAAAGTCAGCATCATAGAACTCTGGACACAAGCTGAGTTCTCTCTCTGGGTGTTCCCTCACATCCTTCCTGTAAACTGTAGTAATGCTGGCTAGCTTCCAGTCGGCAAGGACCTCCCCAGACTACTAAGACTTTTGGTAGATGATCAAGATCATAAAAGGTCAGTCTAAAATGGAGTCCCTAAGGTCACTGCTGCATATTTGTAGAGCGGATTCAGGACTAAAAGGGTTTCCATAGCTCAGACAACTGAAGGTACTGCTACCACTTACCAATGTCAGATAACAAGATGAGAATAGCTTCTTCCCGCAATCCACAGCAATTCTCCAGCTGGTTCAGGTACTGCAAGTAAGCAAGACAGAATGTAGTCTTTCCCTCCTCTATCCTGAGTGAGGCTCACAGTCCCACAAATTCTCAGGGATGCAAGAAGTTTCAGCAACAGCAATTAAATTCTCCAGACGCACAAAACTCTACGGACTGTGACTGCCAGTAGCAGCAATTACAGCTTCGTGCCTTGGTTTAATTGCATGGGAGGATAAAGGAGCAGGTGAAAGAAGTCAGTGTCATCCTTCTATTTGTTCCATCCTTCTTTGCCATTTCCCCCGTGCCTGACAGTACCAGCTCAAATCTGAGGTCTAAGGTCTGTGTTTTAGCTATGGGCAGATTACAGCAAAGGTTAGAAAAGCCTTAGAATTAGAACTATCATTTGTTATTTCTTGCTATGACAGACAGGAGTTAATCCCTTTCAAGAAGGGTATAGCCTACAGATGCATCTACCCTACAATGGTCTTGGCCACATTCACATACTGTTGCACATCCCTTACACATGCCCTCATTCTCTATGTGCAAACTCCTCACAGAGTCACTTGCATCCAAAAAAATACAAAGAGTTTCACAAAGCACTTAAGTCTTCAAAAGCTAAACGTAGTATCAAGGACCAAGCCACCACCACCTGTTGATGCCATGACTAGAATCAGGAAGCATCAGGATGTGAAAACAAAGGTTTTAAGGTAAAACTTCAATAGAAAATGTGGGATCAGATAAGAAGCTGATCCATTCCTTGCCCCCACCCCAGGGACCTCACCTTGCGGAGGTCTCCACCTTGGCAGTACTCCATGGCCAACAATGGCAAATCATTTGGTGCGAGCTTCTGCATCCCTTCAGGGACATCACGGGCAGCCACCACATTGGGATGGTTCAGTCTGCGGAACAAAAATTAGGCAAGTACACATGACGTTCTGCAACTGCTATACAGTTTCACATGCTCATGGTCATCACTCAAGGTCCCACATGGTCACAAATCTTTTTAGAAACTGAACTAGCGAATTCTAAAGGTTTGCATCTTTCATGGATTTAGACTCCCTCCAACTCCTGGCATTTCATGTGCAAGACAGTGTGTTTCTTCAACACGTATGCATTACAGATCTGTCTAGAAAGTACAGCAACAAGCCTCGCAAAGGAGTGTAAGGCAGTCTGTTGTCAACGTCCAGAAAAGACCCAAACTGCAATCAGACCACTACATCCTAAAATACCAATCCAACACCCCAAGGGACTGCCCCAGTACAGACGTTAAGTCAGGCAAAGGAGCGGCTAGGCGGCAGAACTGCTGTAGCGCTGAGGGCACGGCTGACGAGCCGAAGACGGCATTGTGAGACCCAAGAGTCTCACGGAGCACAACGTGAAGTTTTCTTAAGCGTGAACTTCCACGCACTTGCCGCCACAGCGGGCACCTAGGCGCCGGACCGGGCACCTCCCGGAAGGGGATCCCTTGGCGGCCGGCGGAAAAACAACCTCTCCCACCATTTCCCTCAACGCACCCGTCAGATCCGCGCTCCGGGGCCGCCTCCGCCACGCGCCCCGGGGCACTGACGCGACACCGCGCAGCGACCCCTCCGCCCGGCCCGGCCGCAAGCGGGCACCGGGCTCGGCCCGGCAACACCGCCGCCCCACCTCACCTCTTCATGATCTGTATTTCCAGCGCCCAGCGGTCGCGGTTGCGCGGGCTCAGCTCCTGCCGGCACTGCTTGATGGCCACCTGCTCGCCGGTTTCCTGCGGACACAGCAAGGACTGGGCTGAGCGCGGGCCCCGAGCCGGGGCGCCGCGGTCCCGGCCGCCGCCTACCTTGTTGTGCCAGCGGATGACGTTGCCGAAACCGCCGGTGCCGAGGCGCTCCCGCATCTCCCAGGGGCCGCAGGTCAGCGCCTGCAGCGCGGGCGGGCGGCTCATGGCGGACCCGGCTCCGCTCCGCGCGACCGGCGCTTCCGGCTCCGCCGCGAGTGCCCGCCCGCCCGCCCGCCCTTAAAGGGGACGCGCGGGGCTGGC
>VWZT01008904.1:42437-70436 GCA_013397055.1 Pachycephala philippinensis
GTTCGGATACTTCTTCCTCCTGGGCTGGCTGGCGTGAGGTGCTTTAATGCCACTGCAAAGACGCACAACAGCACGGGGATGGAAGGTGCACTCCAATACCTACCACGACTCCAGTCGCCTGCGCTGGACCTGCCAAATCCACCGGGCACAGAGGGTTCCGTCAGGGTGATATGGGCCTGCTGTGAGATGTCATGATGTTACACTTCGTCCCTGACATTAAAGAGTCCTGCTGAAATTATCCCGAGGATCAACTTAGCGAAAAGCCAGTAGATGGTGCTTGAGAGAGGAGACACTTTTTGTTGCTGGCTTTCCTAAAATATGTTAAGCACTACAAACGGCACCACACTCCGTGGACAATTATAGTTGTCCGTAAGCTGTGAAAAGCCAGGAAATAATTTTTGAAATATTCCCCCACGGCCATGAGTTTGTTAGCATCTTTAATCTAGAAGTCAAATGGCTGCTTTCTTTAAAAATAAAATAAATTAGCCCCTGCTCGCTCAGCAGTGTTCAGTCATTTTTTTCTCAACAACTGGAAGTCTCTTCTGGAAACAGTCAAATGCAGCTACACTTAAATCAGATTTATAGCAGTCATGTTATCACCAGCACCGTGACTCGGGGAGAAATACCTTTCATAATCTTGACATAGATCTCCATGCAGAGAAGAGCTAAACATACAGAGTACCCAGTGTTTCATCTTTACCATTACGCTAAGTAACCACTGCCATGCTTTCCAAATGAGGACTCCACACAGCTGCTTCCTGAAGATGGAAGTCCCTCACACACCGGTTCTTATGTCTTACACTAAATTCTGTCAGGAACCTGATTGCTGGTGAATCAGTTCCAAGCGGGTAGGACACATTCATCACTGTAACAATTGCACCACTGACTGTTTTCATAACAATGCCCTAAGATCAGCTCTTAAACTGATCACCAGATTTGTCTGCCACACTTTGATAACTGACTACCTTGTGACCACACCCTGGTGAGTAGATCTTCATTTTCTACGATGAGTAGTATCAGTGAACATTTAACTCTGGCCCTCAACATGCTCTTCCTTATTTCTGTCATTAGAAGTTTTGCTCATTTAACTTGCAAGTTCCCCTGACTGTTTTCTTCTCCCACTGCTCTGTTCAGGGCATGCTTTGCTCCACATGCAGGTCAAGGTGTATCTGCGAAACATCTTAATTAGGAGTACAGCACACTACACTTGTGCCTGAAACAGGAGTTTCTCATTAGTAGGACTAAGTCTACATACTGCAGACCTCTAATTATATTAGAAATAATACAGCTGTGCATTCACTCACACTCCTAGAAGCATAATGGGACAGGACAGTTCATTGTAAGGGATACATACTATTCTGTCACTGAACAGTAAGGTGTTCAATGGGGAAAAATTGTTAGGAAGACTGAATCTGCTCTCTGACTGGAAAAGAGAAAGAACAAAACAAACTGGCTGTAAAATCCAGCAGCATGAGAGCAAGCAGCTTTCCTCCCATCCTGCACATGCTCCCTCCCCAACGATCCGGACGCCAGCCGCCTGCCTGGACCATCCCCTAGATGCTCGTGAAGGGGTGGGATGCGGACAGCACGCCCCACGGCCCAGGGAGTCTCCACCCCTTCGAGTGGCGCTACAAGTAGGACAGGAGCTGTTCAGAGAGATCAGAGCAGAGACACAGAAAACAAACCCAGACTGCTCTGGAAAGAAAATCATCAAAAGAACACAGAACAGGAAAAACAAAAAGGTAGGTACTACTCTGCACCTGTTTCAAAAAGGGCATTTCCTGTTTTCAACATCAATGGCATTGTCATTAAATACTCGTAAATATTATTATTTAATAAATCTCACTGAAGCACCGTGATAAGTTAACTAACTGAGCTATTGCCTTTCTGCTTTTGAAGATATTCATAGTGTGGGTAAAGCTGCTAACTTTCAGTTGTTTCAAGAAAGCTGAAGCTTTCTAGGGAAAGGGCTGACAGCCTCGGGCTCTGACCAGTTAAGCAAGGAGGAGTTTCCTGCACAAAGGCCATTAGCAGAAGAACTTAAAGGAAGAGTTATGGACAAATATCTTGATGGTAAGGTAAGGAGACACAGAGAACTAGCTGCAAAAGGAGAATTTATCTAATCTTCCCAGCAGGAGATAAGTCTATGCCTTTCACCCCAGGATCCAAAGCACAATAATGGAGGGACACAGAGAAGGAGGAGGGTGGCTCATCTTCAGTTCTCCCTAAATATGCTTCTCTTTAAATGTGGCCAAAACCACAGGAAATACTGAGAATGATTCCCAAAACAGACTTTGAAATATTCATTTCCTCCAAAGTCTTCAAACACTACAGTATCTTACATTTGTTTTCTTTTGAGTTTTTAGCTCTTTCACCCAAAAACAGAGGTCTGTTTATTATATTTTTAAGGAGAAATAGTACAAATCTGCTATTCATTTGCTCAGTTCAGGAAAGGGATACAGAAACACTTTAACCAGAAGGCGGGAAAAGGCAGCAAGGGTCTGCAGTCTGTTGCTTCAACTAAATCAAGACAGCTGATCATCATCAAGAAAGCTTTAGTGCTATAGATTCAGAAACAACGTATTTTGGAATGGACACATTATGTCATTGGAGGAAGGAGAGCTACTTTTAATTTCTGTATATGTAGACATGGGGCACTTAGGGACATGGTTTAGTGGTAGATTTGGCAATGTTAGTTTTACAGGTGGACTCAATGATCTTAAAGGTCTTTTCCAGCCTAAATTATTCTATGTTTAACGACTTCTTGTTCGCCCTTAATGAGTTACAGCTCTTTTTTAGGTCTTATTCCACGTTGGTAAGATAATGCTCACATTATTACTGCTTAGAAAGGCTGCTAGTAATAAGTTACAATGTGGGATTTTAAGTATTCCTATTGATGANCCGGCGCGGAGTGGGGGAGTCGCGATCGTCGGGGCCGCGATACCGCCTGGAGTCAGGGGCTCGGGATGAGAGGAGAGTACAGCTCGTGGCCCGTGTAAGTAAAATTGCAGAGCTGCCGTCTTCTTCCCACAGCATCTCCAAAACTTGCCAANGTTTAACGACTTCTTGTTCGCCCTTAATGAGTTACAGCTCTTTTTTAGGTCTTATTCCACGTTGGTAAGATAATGCTCACATTATTACTGCTTAGAAAGGCTGCTAGTAATAAGTTACAATGTGGGATTTTAAGTATTCCTATTGATGATCCTTCAGCAAAAAGAGACACATTTAGGGTATCGCATATTTTTATGTCCTAATATACTTGGAAGTGTAGAATCAAAATGTCAGAACACCACATCTAGGTCTTTGACTTATTGCTCTAGTATTTTTGATTGGAAAGGAAGCACAGACTGAGATCAGAAGCCACACACTCTTAAAGAGAGCCCTACCAGAATGCACATTGCGTGCAGGTTTCAGCTTGGAGCCTTGTAAACGTACTTTTCAAACAGTCATATGATTTCAATTTGACGGGGCTAATCGTTCAAGACATTCCAATTGACTGGCCTAAGTTGTCCCTTTCCCAAAACTGAAAATAAACACATGGTAACATCTGTTACCAGTTTTCCATGCATAGTGGGACAGCAGCCATCAGTGGATAGACAGGTATCCCACATGGAGAGGGGGAGAGGTGGGGGAAGGGCTGGAGCATTAGAAGCTAAGATAGCCTGAACAGGGGCAACAGAAATCAGTGTAAGAAAGGATGTGGCATCTGATGCAAAACAGCTTTAGAGAGGCTATCTATGGCATTATGCAGTATAAACACATGCTCTGTAAGGCTAGAACCTACTTGTACAGATGAATATATGAGATAAACTTGACTATAACCATAAACTTGATTAAACCATGCAGGTGCTTTTTAAATAGAGACTCTTCATGTCAGTCTTCCAGGCAAAAAAACCCAAAAAACAAAAAAGGACATTTTTAAGTTTAAAAGATGTTTCTGAAAATGATCTACAGTTTCCAGATAGCTAGGACTTCATCCAAGAGATCAGTTAGGCCAGCTGTCCTCCCCCCCAGCCCCAAAAATTTCAAATTTCACTGGTGTTGTCTTGTTTTTGGGGCATCTTAGCGGGTACTTCAGAAATAAGGTCTCAACAGTTCTTTACAGTGCTTCCCACAGAGAAATTCTAACAGGGCAGCTCAACTCAGATCTAAGTAGTTTCACTGAACAAAGCTTTCCTTGAAACTGTCTTAGCTACCAGAACCTTGTTTCCTAAAGTTGTAAGAACTCCACAGATAGCAATAAAGATCACCAGTGGTACTAACAATTAGCAAGTTAAAACATTGCCACTGTGGGATTCATAACACAAGCCTGCATAGCTGTAATAATGAGCCACAGCTGCAGGGAGTAAGGGTACTATAACAGGGTTACAGCAGAAACCAAACGACTGGATAGCAGTTCAGATCATTCACTTTGGCTTTGGGAATGCTGCTGATTTAGTTCAGATTCAATTGAAGTTAATATCTATTTGAAAAATCACTTGTACAGCTTTTAAAAAGGCTTGGTATACAATGCAAAATGTTTCCTAAGAGGTGAGAAATGTCTTGAAAGTATATAAAAAGTTCTATGAAATCTATGTACTAATACAAGTCACTGACAGATGCTCCGAATTATAAGGGTTTTATCATCAAGATGTGACACAAAGATAAGGCATGGAGTAATCAAGGTTCTCAGAAGATGTTCTTGTGAATCTTTTCAGTCTGACTTGCAACCTAAGTCTCCTCTTTTTGCAGCCTAATGATGAGAAATCACAGCCTAAATTATTCTGCTGTACTCCCGGTTCTGCTTCAGAAACTGGACTATTTGTGCCTTTTGCTTTGAACAAATTTAAAAGCAAACAAACAAAACCCCAACGACAAAACTACTGAAAAACCACAGAGTCTTTCTCCATGTTAGCCTCTAATCCCGATTTATGACTCATCTATCATACTCCAATTTCACAAGCTGCTATCCAGCTGCCTTCTCTGGCTTTATATAAACAGAGTCTGAACTCCTGATTTCTGGAAGTAGTAGTTTTCTCAAATAATCGGGTTATCTTTCTACATATAACATAGATGATAAAAAGGTGATAGTGTGGGCGACAGTGCCTGAATATTATTTCAAATATTTGGAACTTCGGGACAGTCCTAGAGATTGGGAATTAAATTGTATATTCTTGCCTGTATCTTGCGCCTGCTGCGCTATCTCACTCCCAGCTCTTGGTTTGCATAGGAGGTATTATATTTTAAAAGGAAGAGAGAAAATGGACTTCTGGTGCAGGACTTGTTCAAAGCAGGGGGGATACACCACATCTACATCACACCTTCACGATGTCCCACTAGGGATCAATGAAGGTTCTCTCCCAAGACTACTGATACAGGAGTCAGACTACGTAAATTGATTTGGAGAAAGTAGAAACTCTTCCTGGTGGATTGAGGAGGGCTTTGAAGTGTAAAGCTGCTGAAGGTATGAGAGGGAATAATGTGTAGTTGTGACTGCACAGAAGTGACATAAGAAAGATGCTGCAACAAATAAATGAGAACATCAGAACAAAAGCTAGCCTGCCAGCCCATTGCCATACTCTGCCTTTTTAGCAAAAGCACATGATAATAGTAAAAACTAAAAGCTCAGTTGGGGAGAAGCAGTAGAAATATTGAAAATAAAAGACATGGCCGTAATGTCCTCACCTATCATCAAGCAAAGTCATTTTGCCTACACATCCTCTACACAAGAGAGAAGTCTTCACTCTCACCCAAAGCAGCTGTCTGTACAAAAAATGAAAATCCTCTTAAACCACTGTTACCACAAACTGACCCTTCAGCAAACATCTGTGCCTCTGCAAGAGATCTCTTAAGTAGGTGTCAGTAATCTGAATCTCAATTAACGCATTCAAATCACCATTACACTGCATCATCAGACAAGCCCATCTCTCTAATAGTGCACATGGTACCGTTGGCATCCAGCAACTTAGGGAAAAAGTACTTGGAATTTACTTCTGTCTTGTTCCCCAGGAAAATTCATAGTTTCCTCCAGACCTAAAAGAGTGTGCTTTAGCTTATCAAGTTTCTAAGTTTATCAAGTAAAAGCACATCTGGGTCCAGCCTGGCAGTTTCCCCAGGAAGACCAGGACAGCTAGACCGGACAGCTAGACCAGACAGCTGACAAGTGACGGGTTGAAAATGTGTAAAAAGAATTTTCATAATTTAAAACCTTCAATTAAGGTTACACCTTGAACTCCATTCACACGGTAAACCTCCTTTGTTCAACATCTTATTTTTTGTCTCTACAGATAATTTGAGATTTGGAGCTGATGTGGAAAACACTCAGAATGGAAGGCAAACTCCCATGTCTCCTTGTGCTGGTGGGAGCAATCATGACTGCCGAGTGCCAGGTAAGAGGCTAATGCATCAAATCATTCTCTTGCCATCTTCCTGTATTTTCAGCAGCACTTTCTTACCATCGACTCCAGCTGTCTGCATCAGGCAGAAGGAGAATCTGCTTAGCTCACTAGAAATCAGAGGAAGAAAAATGTTACAAGTAGTCTACCTCTTGTTGTGGATGTGTTATGTGTTATCCTGGCTGGTTTTCATTTCAGTAAGCAAGTCTTCTCCGGGTATTCTTGGTGTAGCTGTTCACTGTCACCTTTCACTGTTATAAGAATTTAATTGTAAGCAGCCTTTAATTTTCTATGGTCAACATCTTCATCACTACTCTTACTTAAAACTGGACATCAGTGGTTCCCTTGTCCCCTCATTTTAAGCCTCACACTGCACACAGCTTGAGTAAATGCTACACAATTCTAAAATATTTACTCCCTTTCTCAAAAAATTGCTATCCCACCCTTCCTCCTTCTTTTTACATTCTTTCTCTTGTGGCCTAATCGAAGAAGCTTTCTAAATTGGTTTCTTCCATAAAACTTTATCCAAAATACTTCATTTAATTGGCTGCAGGAGATGTATCGCTTAAAGATAATCAAGCTACAAAGTCTTATGGGGAAACTGCATGTCAGTGAGCAAAAGTAACTGCGTGTTGACTTTACTTTGGAAATTATTTGCTTGAACCTCCTTCAAATAGCAGAAAGCTGACAAGCTTTAGTTAGCATTAGCAATGCCCCAAGAGCACATAATGACTTCACACACAATGTGAGTACAGCACATCCTAAGTTCATGTCACTCAGATGACAAGCAATTGCCTGGTAATCCATGGCAACTGAATGATTTACAATTCTTGGTACCCATACTGAGGTGCTAGAGGCACTTTTCACTGCTCTGACAAGAGGGCAGACAGTTCCTCAGAGCTTCCCTGATTTACATGACCTCAAGAAAAGGACTGACTCATTGAAACTACTTGTTCTCTCATCTTTTTTAAGAGAGCAGTTACTCAGAGCTAACATTCTTTGCTTGCAGGGCTTACACACACGTTTCAAACGAGGAGCCAGATCTAGAGGTAAGCCAGGCTAACTAAAACCGTATTAGCTGGAGCACTATGAACATGGGAGGGGAAAGCAAATGATGCTGAAGGAACAGAGCCTGAAAGCTTTCTGTCATGGTTATCTGGATGAGAGATTCAGAAGACAAAATACCAGACCGTTAATACCACCCACAACAAAGTTTCCTCCCTCCCTCTGCCCTTCTTCAAAGAAAAAGAGCCCAGTCAATAGTGGAATAGTACATCCGGCAGCACAGCAGTGTGAGAGATGGGACAGTTGTGGTCTGAGTAGGAAAAAGGGCAACCCATTAGACAGATGCTCCCATCGCAGATACTTTTCTCCTGGAAATAGAAGGGAGTCCTTTTGCTCAGCTGGGTCTTTTCCCTGAATCTCTAAAAGAGATTTTCCTTTCTCCGATTACAGCCATTTGCACAGATAATTCATCTGCAGAAATTTACCAACACAGGGGGACCTGGCTGAGGCTTTCAGGGAGCAGAATAGAATATTGTAGGTGCGACAGTGGTCGGAGTCACTGCCACACTGTGCCTGTCAGAGGTGAGTATGACAAAGGAAATGGTGAAAGATTGTCCATCTAATCATCCTAAAAAAGAACACTATCAGGGCCAGAGTTGCTGCACAGAAAATTTGTCTGGGAATAGAAGAGGATAGAAATGAAAATACCAGTGTACACTGACTTGGGCAGGACTAAGTGGGAGTGGGCAAGGGGCTGAGGAAGTCTAATAGCATATATGGAGAGAATGAAACAAAGAAAGAATGGAAGTGTTACACAAAAAGGCTGTAAGCACATGTCAGTAACAGGTGGATAGGGAAAAACAGAACAGGCTAAAGGAGACTGACAGGAAAACAAAAGACGTGTATACATCGCCACCTTCTTGCTTCTGTGAAATCTAACAGTATTTCCTGGCTTTTGCTTATTCCACAGCCTGTACTAGAAATAAATGCTACAACGGGGGCCAGTGTTCACAGGCATATTATTCCCCACAGCTCTTCATCTGCCAGTGCCACCAAGGTTTCTCAGGGAAGCAGTGTGAAATAGGTGAGTATACCACATCAACTGCTGTGAACAGTGCTATTGCTTTTAGCTATGCGGTGCACAAGGATAAGGTACCCAGAAGCTCCTGCTGTGCACTAGGCTCTCGATATATTAAGTTGTCTTTTTTTATTCTAAAGCTAATACTACAAAGAACTTTTAAGGACACCTGGGTTGTTCTCAGTGTCTCTTAATAAAACTCTGAATTTTGTAGCTGAAGACCTTCATATATACGCTTACAGTCTGTCTGACAGGGCATTTTCACTGACTTGCTAGACAAGACATCTGAGCGCCAAGTGTAAACAGAACAGAGACTGGGGAAGCTGTCTGGGAAAGAATTGGGACGCTGTCCTTACAGAATCATTTTGTTCACTTTTGTTCAGATACTGAAGTTAAATGCTACAAAGACACTGGAGTAACATATAGGGGTACGTGGAGCATGACAGAGAGTGGAACTGAATGTTTAAATTGGAATAGCAATGGCTTAGTGGACTGGACGTACAGTGGCCAAAGAGAGGATGCTGCTGAGCTGGGATTGGGCAATCACAACTATTGCAGGTGAGGAGCTGATGGCACACAGGTCAGAGCCACAGGAATCAGCCCATTCTAAGTGCTTGGAGCAAAAGAATGGCTGCTTGCTGTAGTCTGATACCAAGCAGGGAACACTCTGCACAGGTACAGATCATGTGCAGCCCGTGAGCAGTAATTACAATGGCTGTAGACATATCTGAACTTCAGATCTTCCTAAACTGGATGCTTATGGCAGACTACAAAATGCAAGTATCTCTCACCCCAGTCTTTCCCTTGCCCCTTCTCAGTCCCTAAACTCCATTTGTAATTCAGTTTCCTGCAGCTTCAAATCCTGATCAAAACTGTGAAAATATAGTGCTTCCTGTACATGACCTAAACTGCACAAACATGCTGTCCACTCCTGCTAGCTACTGGCCATCTCATCTTCACCTCAATGTACTCCACATGTTTATAATTAAAATAGGAATTCAAGCAACTTCTGATGGTTCAGTCGACATCTTCACCGCAGAGCAGGACTAAGAGAATTAGATGGCCTTCATGACACTATTGACAATAGCTTTATAATGATGCATAATATTGTAACTCTTTCAGAAACCCAGATGAGGATTCCAGACCTTGGTGCTATATCTATAAAGGGGGAAGGTACACCTGGGAACACTGCAGTGTGCCCTCCTGTTCAAAAGGTACATTCAGGGGACAGGGAATGGACTTTGGAATTTCCATTACTCACTGCATATATAAGGGTTCTCTGTGGACTTGGGCTATTTCTATAGCCTAAAAAGTTGAGACTCTCATATCATATTTAGGCTTTTAGTATTTATGACACTGAGAGAATGAGATACATATAGGTAATATATAGATGCCTTGACAGGAGTCACATCTAGGAACAGCTGACAGGTTCGCATCCATTGGTTAATGTGCAGCTTTCTAATTGAAGTTAGGAACATCAACTGCAGATCTGGAAGAGGCACAGATTACCGCGGCAGCCACAGCATTACCAGTTCTGGAGCTACCTGTTTGAAGTGGAATTCTCGAATCCTTGTTAACAAGCTATATACTGCTTGGAGAAGAGATGCTTACCACCTGGGCCTTGGTAGTCACAATTTCTGCAGGTATGCAGTTGGTTATAGAATAAAAAAACAACCCCACCAAACTGTCTTGTAGTACTCTTAAGGCAGGGCTCTAGTCTTTTACATGGATTATTAAAGCACACAAAATACATTACTGGTAGCAATGAACCTCACTCATAATGGTAATTTTATTCCACCTGACGTATTTATGCTTCTCTAAGATCAGACTCTGTAAGTGCAAATTTCATGTGCCCTTAGGGCTCTCTGTATCTCTAGAAAAATCAAAAAGAATACATACGCTCAGGTCACAGTCTGACCCTTTAAGTCTCTGCAAACTCCCTGCAGATCTGATAATACAAATAGTTCTTCTCTTTCCTATGCTGCAGGAATCCTGATAATGACAGCAAGCCCTGGTGCCATGTCCTGAAAGGAAATCTGCTCACATGGGAGTACTGCAATGTGCCTACTTGCTGTAAGGATACCAGCAATCCTGGTTCTTCTCTTTCTTTGAAGCATTACTGACTTGCATGTCGTCTGTATTAAAATAAGATCTGAAGAAAAAAAGCTATATTAAACTCAAGCATCTTCCAGTAAAAAAAAAAGCTGGAGTTAAAAAAAAAAATGCTTTTTGGAGCAGAAAGAGCTATCTGTAGCTCCATTCTTATAGAAGTGCCTTTTGCTTTGCCAGAAAGGAAGATTGCAGAAATGGAGGACAGGAAAGGCAGGGTTTCCTTACTGTATTTTTCAAATCAGAATACAAGTTTCCTAGGAAACAGGGATGAGTCAAATACTAAACAGTTCATGGCAGGCTGCCTCAACATGGACTGGTGACTAACAGGCTCTTAACCCAAACTCAAAGCAAGAGTGCCTGAACAAAAAGCCTGTTTCTGGGTTTGTCATCCACAGCCACCTGTGGCTTACGGCAGCGCAGAGTACGCCAGTACAGGATTAAAGGTGGTTCCTACACAGACATTGCAGCTCACCCATGGCAAGCTGCCATCTTTGTGAAGTATCACCGAGTGCCTGGAGAGCACTTCCTCTGTGGAGGAATTCTGATCAGTTCCTGCTGGGTTTTGTCAGCTGCTCACTGTTTTGAGGAAGGGTAAGTTGAAGATTCAGTACTATCTGGGGGAAAAAATCTGGAAAATAGAAGCATCCAGTATAGCCTTACTGGAAGGGTATAACACTTCGAAAAACCCCTCCTTATTCCAGTAAGTCTGCACTAAAGATTATAGTTAATCGTGCTGAGCATTGCAGAGAGGCATTTAATTGGGCAAACTAGCAGGATGGCATTAAGGTACCACAGCAGAGTATCAGATACCTTAAGAACAAAGTTGTCAATACACATGCAGAGCCATCTGAAACTTGAGAACGGCAAGGGACTGGCAGAGGAGCTTTGCCATGATGGCTGTAAGCATATAGAACAAAAATGAAGGCAAATAGATCGTGTTGAGGTCAAACTGCCTGGGTAACAAAGTAGTAAGAGCACTAAAGTTAAAAAAACCAGACATTCCAACAGCACATCTTCAAGGGAAGGGCCCACTCTAGTTAACATGGGAATAGAGGCTCTCTTGTTCTTCAGCTTTAGTACAAATCAGCTGAAGATTGTGCTGGGTAGGACTTCCCGAGCAACTCCTGAAGAAAATGAACAAATGTTTCAAGTGAAGAACTACACTGTGCATCAGAGATTTGACTCAGAAAATTTCAACAATGATATTGGTAAGAACTTTTCTGACTTTGTGACTGGAAAGGTCATGGTTGGCTCAAGTTTGTGATTAATGAAGTGGGGATTTTTTTCCTTGTTCAGCTCTGTTGCAGTTGAACTCCGATGCAGAAGACTGTGCTGTTGAAACAGGCACTGTCCGTGCTGCCTGCCTCCCCATGCCAGAGCTGCGGCTGCCTGACTGGACTGAATGTGAGATCTCTGGTTATGGCAGAAATGAAGAATGTAAGTAGAAGACACATGTCTACATGCAAGTAGAAGATAGTATGTCCAGAGCTTGAGTCCTCTGCCCCCAAAGAATTCAAGCCTTTGGCATTACTGTGTAATGTATCATATTGGCTTATATGAGCACTACAAAATGTATGTAGGAGTTACTCAAAACCAAGTTTTGCTGTAAGTTATTTCATTCACCTGAGTTCTGTCAGTTGTACGGGCTACTAGAGTCTTTCTTGATACTCTCCACAGTACAAAACAAAACAAAAAAACGGCACAATGAATAAGGTAGGAAAGACATAAGATTTGCAATCAGGGCTGCCATATTTCTGCTGTACTCAGTACATTTAGATACTGTAATTTGGACAGAAATCCATTTCTGTCGAGGTTTGATATACCATGCAGTTGCAGATAGATGCATTATTCTAAAAGATACATTGGTATGCAGAGATTAGCAAAAAAAAAAGCTAAAGAAAGAACAATCCCAGATATACATTAAAAGGCTGGCTAAATTGTTTTTAAAGTGACCTATAACGAACAGAAATAAAAGCTGTCTGAAAGTATACACAGGCAGACCTGTATTTAAAGCAAACAAAAGACCCCCCAGCTCTTTTTTTTTTTTTTTCCTTTTCCATTTTCTTTAAATTCTCTAACTTGTAAACTTCTTAAGACAGAAATTTTGGAGCATCCGTCATACAAGACCTAATCACAGTTTGGACCCATAGGGGTTTTGGAACAGACCTAAAGACATAGCATATAAGTGTGGCATAAAGTTTTTTTACAGTGCTTTTAAAACTTGTCCTCAGCATTGCTTACAGGGAGTACAGGGTAAACTCTGAGAGGGAAAAGATGCTGCAACTGTAATTCAAAACTCTACTGAATAACAACAATCCTGCCAACTTTCAGTTTTGTGCAATTGTAGCTCTACAGGAGAATAAAACCAATATCCAAATCAACCAACCAACTAAATCTCTTTCATTTCAACATAACTGTGCCAGTTACTCAGTATTATGTATGACAAGGCATCTAATGTTTGTTAGTGCCAAGTCTAATATTAAACAGTTAGGATCCCGTTTTATACGGTTAAGGCATTCTCATAGACATTTCCTGTGACTTCATTTTGATTGATGTAACTATGCGAAGATGACTTATCCACCCAAGAAACCTGGCAGTCTTTAATTTGGAGCCTACATAAATCTCTCTAGCTTGCTGAAGAAAACAATAATCTCTCTCAACTAGATTTAAGCTGTTCTGATTAGCAAAGTGGAACACCCAAGATACAAAAAGACCCTTTGGCCGGGAAATTTTAGTTTAGCCACTGAGCTACTTCTGTTCAGTCTCCCCTGAACTATGGAAACTGAATTGCAACTTTTAAAAAACATATATATGCACATGCACAGACATATATATGTATTTATATTGTCATTTTTATTCCAGTTTCTCCATTCTATTCAGAGCACCTTAAGGAAGGCCATGTCAGATTGTTCCCAGCCAGTCGGTGCACAGCACGGTATCTAGACAACCGGACAGTTACAGACAATATGTTATGTGCAGGAGACACAAGGCACCTTGATGATGCCTGCAAGGTAAAGCCAATTCTGTTCCTCTTTTTTCTTTTCTTTTCCTTGTCTCTTTTCTTTTCTCTGTACTTTGAGCTAACCAAACAAAAAGCTTCAGAAAATAGTTTAAAGAAGTTATGTATTTGCCTACATGGCAGTTCTAGTAGACTTTTGCTGAACAGAACAGAATTGCGGGCTCCTCTTTCATTTTTCTTCCCCCACCACTCATGGAGGGAAAGGTGGCAGGGAACACTTAAGCAGTCAAACCAGAGCAACACAGACTGAAAATCCCAAATACAGGAAATACCACAAAACTGAACAGGAAAATCCACCCCAGCATTTCCTAATATTTTCTGTTATGTGAGCATGCAAAACACTCAGCAGGAGTGTTTTGTAGAAGGAAGGGGGTGCCCCTCTACTGAAAAGCAGAGAAAAGAATAAAGGCTGAAAGATAATGGAGAACAAGCAGCTACGACATGAGGAAAAAGGAGGGCATGCATTCAATCCACACTCTTTCTGTTTAAACAGCTATTTAACAATTTTGCTTTACTATTACACATAGCAGTATAAAACCCCTTGGATCTTTATAGCTTGAATAAGGGCCTTCCTCTCTTTGTTCTTTTCAACATTTTACCTACATTTCATAAATGAGCTCAATACAAAGTTAGACACTTTAGTGTTACATTTTTCTGTGTCTCTCCATAAGAGGAGCATTGAGGGAGTCTGGAACATAAAAGTGACTTAGGTAGAAGTACTGTTACTAAGAGCTCTTGATTTGTGAGCATACTACATAGGGTATTTCTGTAAACACTAGTGTACCGCTAAGGCCAGTGGGGGTGGGAAAAACAATGCAAAAACAAACGGTGAGAAAAGGAGATTGTTACTAATCTGCTTCTTCTTTGTAGGGCGACTCTGGAGGGCCTCTGGTCTGTATGAAGGATGATCGTATGTATCTGATTGGAATAATCAGCTGGGGAATAGGATGTGGCCGCAAAGACGTACCTGGTGTTTATACAAATGTGAATCGTTATCTTGACTGGATTCAGGACACCATGAAACTCTGAGAAAGAAAAACGAACCCCTTGCAATCTTGCGACCATGCCCTCACAACTTCCTTCTGGGCACTTTAAGTATGCTGACAGGGCTTCCTGTTTGTCCAGATGCTTATAACTTTCCAGTACAACAGGAAGACAAACTGCAATGTGCGGGAAGGGCATGTTCTCAAAATACCCTCCTTTCCTTATTACAGGTTATTAGAAGCTAATCCTCCTTTTCCCCAACATTACCAAACTTTCACCTTGCATCAAATCACATAAGTATAATAAAAAGTTAGTTTTGGCCCTGAGTGAATAAACCGAGAGAACATCATGCATCTCTTTAGCAGCTGTATTGTTTTAGGAACGGGCATGAACTGAAGGGGACAGATTTAATTTCCTGAAACCTTCATCTCCCTCCTTTCTTGGCTGTATAATTGGAAAGCATTAAGCTCTGTCCTTATACCATTTGACTTTGGTAATTTAAGCTGGTTTCAATAGAAGCTGCTTTCCAACAGAAAGAACAAAAGCTGTAGGTATGGGCTGCTTATTTCCAGATCAATATACTACTTGCTTCTTCAGTTTGGAACTGATTAATTAACTGAGTTTGAGCTTAAACTCTCTGAGCAAATTCAGGACGGCATGCTTATTAGGACATTTTATTCTTTCACTTGGTTTCGCTCCTGGTAACGGAATAGGTAAAAATTTTAACACCGGCCAGATTTGCTGCAGCATCAATGCATATTTTTGACTATTAAATTTACATGCATTATCATCTGATATGAAAGCAAAAGCTCCTTGTCCAATAGCTAGCATCTAGTATTCTCCAGCCTTACTTTAACTTGCATTTCATTTCTCAGAAGTTGCTGCCACCTAGCTCAGTTCATTTTAACTGCCTTTCTCTGGCTTGTTTACCCATTACATCTCTCCCTGTTAAAAGAAATCCCTGAGATGGTTTCCATCTTTTCATCAACTTTTCCACTTCTTACACGGTTTTTATCCCTACATGTCCTCTTCCAGCACAGAGTAGCACCATCTTGAGACAAGGTCTAGGAGTAACTACTGCCATCTGCCTGCTTCCTTTCATCTGACTTTGCAGCTGATATTGTCATACTCAAGTTGTTTCAGAACCCAAGTCAACATCAGCATTTGTTGGAACTGAAGTACACAGCTGCACCTCATGTTCCTCCCCCCAGATGTCCTTCTTATGTCCAATTTCCATCATTGATGTTGTTCCCCATTTCCCCCTTCTGCCCTACTTCATCTTGCATAGGAACTTGCAGCCATCTCAGACTGGTAGGTCACAAGGGCCAGACACCCTTACGTATATACGAAACCTTTCAGTATCTCGAGTAACGTGAATCACTTCAGCAGTAACTAAAAGATTCTTTAAAAATCAAAGCAACAAAGCCAAAGGACAGCATCAATACTTGAGGAGCAGGAAGGTGATGAGGTATTTAATTGTCTTCATAATCAAAGCACTGCCCTTAGCATGCTACCCAACCCAGTAAACAAAAATGGTTCAGCTGCATTCCTGAAGACATTTTCACTTGAGGTTCCAAGAAATGCTCAGCACTCCTTTTGGGAAACACTAAGAAAAACTACCAAGAAAGTAATTAATTTTATCTTTTCAGACAGTGACTTGGTCCCAGGTTTACAATGCCAACTGCATAAAGACCTTTATCTCCCTAAGGCACCCACTATACACAATCCAATTGGCATGATTTACCTTCCTCCTCAAATACCAACTGTACTTCTTGTAAAGCCTGCACAAACCACTCTGAAAAGACACAGATGACATGTAAAAATTAATTTTATTGATGTCCTTGTTGAAGGTTTTGTTTGCACTGAACATGCTCAGCAGTAATGTCACCTCAGCAGAATGCCACCTGCTACGGAATTCTTCAGTTGCACCAGAACTTGCAATTCCACAGGCAAGATGTCACTCATCCACTGCAAGTATCCACCCCATGCAAGCCAGAATGAATGCTATCCTTTGTTTAGCGTCACCCTGTTCTGTTCACAAGCATGAACTGTACATGCTGGACTCCACAGCCACATGTGTGTGGTCACGAGTACGGCAGCTTAGGTGCAAGTTCTGCTACCACTGGCATGTAGTGGCCAAAGAGCCTGTTACAGACAATATGAACAGTGCATTTCCTATTTCTGCTGTACAGAGGGATGTACCACAGGCTGGAATGGGCAGATATAGCAACAGCTTTGAGGAAGAGATGATCCCAGTGAAAAATCTGGTGTAGGTTTGAATCCATCTGCACAGCACCTGATTGGTACAGCAACTGAAATGAGGTAGGACAGGAGGAACACTACAAAGGTACCAGGTCACAATTATCTCAAAGAAAGCCATCAGTGAGCAGGAGAACAGCAGTATCCCCTTCATTTGCAATAGGCAAGCAGAGGCAAAAAGAGGGTCCAACAAGTTACTAGGACAGTGGTTATTTTCATGTAGCCACAGCTTCAATTTCCATCAGTACTGTCTCCACAAACGTTCCCCTATCTGTCTCTTCTGATTCCCCAAATAATCTAGGAGAATTCCTACCTTCAAACACTGATGAAATAAGAGGAGAAGCAGAATTACATGGAGATGCCACCACCCATCAGTTATAAGATTTGAATGTATTTCAAGTCTGTATTCAAGAGACTCAAGATACTTGATGACCAGGATGCTTTATGAAATATCTAGAGAAAGAATGCACTTCTTCCCTTCCTCCCTTTGTGGCACCATCCCCAATCTCAGGCTCCTCAACTTCCCATCCTGGGTGGAACAACCTACCCTTCCACTTCTTCCAGTCCTTTTGAGGCAGAACAGCTAGATATTCTTCCTGATGGCAAGAACTATACAGCTCTCCACCCTAACACCCAGTGATACAGAAAGGCAGATGCTGGATCATCACATTGGAGTTGAAGTTTGTGGAAATTCAACTTTGTAACATCTACAAAGGGATAAAAAGCCAAACAAAATACAAGGAAAAGGAGTTACAAAAGGCCGTAAGTCCCTAGAATTTCCTCTAAGACAGCAAAATGAAGGTACAAGCTTACATAGCTGACTCACTAATACTAAGGGACCTGAGCACCTCTCCCATCTGCTGTTGTTCCAAATACTTCAGACTCAGGTAGGGATGAGGTGGTTTCAGGTCAGCCTTACTTTTCCCTGTTTTCCAGCACTCTGAGCACTGGCTTTCCTCCTCATGCTACTACAGACAAGGGAGAAACCCTAAATAGATGGATGGGATAAGAGGCTGCATCCAACAGCCAGGGACAGAGGAAACAGGAAAAGTGCTCTTCCTCACTATCAGGAGCCTCTAGGTTCGGACTTGGAACTTGCCAGCCTTAGTCATGTATTTTATCCCCTTGAATGGCTTGTACTTCTCCCCATACATGTCCAGGCGATTCACCTTCAGTCCTAAAGGCAAACAAACACAGCATAAGACTGCCTGCTGCCACAAACAAAGATAACAGGCCTTTGGGATAAAGGGACAGAAGATCATACTAGTGGTACAAAAGGCACAGAGAAAGTTTTAGCAAGCAGTAGACAGAATGGAGAAAAGCTGTCAACTGCTAATTGTTAGAATCATTCTTTACAAACACATCCATACCCTAAATTTCTTTATAGGTCTGTAAGCACAAAATGCAAGGAAATGTATGTAAGTTGTTTCACAGACCACCAGAAAGAACAAATCCATATTATCTGTAGTCAAAGCAGACAACTTTTTTGCTTGAAGAATATGTTTCAGGTAGAATGTACTTCAGAAGGTTTGTGAAGTTACTTCAGCTATATGGAGAATGAGCACCAGCACAGCAGAGAACATTCCACTCCTTTACCTCACAATCACTTACCAGATATAGCTAGCTGCTGAATTTTAAACTGCAGGTTAATGGTGGGGTTTTCATCTGGTTTCGATGTCCCAGCCTGCAGGCTCACACTCCCCTTCAGGCTTGGCAGTTTCTGGGGGTTTATTTTCCCAACATCCCATGACAGTAACTGTAAGGAACAGAAAATGCAGCAGTGAAAGTCAAATGCTGTTAACACCCTCTAAAGAAGAGTCCCCTTCCAATGACAGCTTTTAATGTTTCTCTATGAAAAATGTCTTTTTCTTAGTATCTTGCCTTTCATATTGGCCAGACACAGGATTAAGGAGCAGACACCTCAGAACCTTTGTTCTCCCTCTCCTTCCATGAGGCTCCCCAAAAGCCTACTGTGAATGATATTTCCACTATTTGTGCTAAAGGCCCCGTGGGTAAGCCCATCAGATTAAAGTTTGCAAGAAGAAAAAAAAAGTTAACTCCTCAGGCTCAAACAACAAAACCAGAACACCCCAAACCAAATCAAAACCATTAACCAGCCCTTAGTGTTTGCAAAAGACCAACATGCAGCACTGGGAGTGACAACTAGATATGCAGATGTTTGTAAGCCATCCACCAGACTACTGTCCCATCATACAAGATCAGTGCTTGGATTTTCTTCACACACCAAGTAGCCAGAACTACAATCCACTCACACACTAAGGTATTTGTTCTGGGGATTAAGAAAACTCCTAGTATGCAGTTGTTCAGAAAAAGTTCTCATCCCAACATACTGCCTTCAGCAAAGCAGTGTTCATGGAAATGTTCATGTAAGCATGAACAGCTTGACTGCATTTTCTGATAGATAAGAAAGATTTTTTAAACATTTATCTAATTTCTCTCTTTCCTCTTACCTTTGTAACTGGATCGAAGACATGTGTTCCCTGAGAGGGTGTAAGGGTCATATTTAAGACACTTTTTGGCATCTGGCTAGTGACCATCACTCCCTCTACGGTCTTCCCCATAGTCTGCTTCGGCCCCACTGTGATCTCAAACCGTCCCAGTGAGCTGCTATCACGGAAACTGATGTTGTGCTTAACATAGACAGGAATTGCCACAAGACTAGAATAAAGACAGAAACAGAAAGTCCTTGTCAATCTCTTGCCTTCATACTTGCTTAAAAGAGAAAGAAATCCTACACCTATTTGTTTGAGCTAGGAGCAAAGTCAGGATTCCATTCTCAAGTCTTAATTACACTTTTTGTAATCAAGCTTGCTGTACCCTATTTTTTTTTTTTTTTAATCAGAACAGGAAACTACATCCAATAAAACAGGAAGCTTGAGCAAAGGATGAGAAATGTTTTTGCATGTCACAACCAGGCTGGCAAGTAGTTCCTGGCAGTGCAGCAGCACCTGAACTTTATGCTTGTGCTTTTGGTTGCATTTCCTACTTCTTTTCATCTACTAGAGATAAATCTGACAAAGGTCTAGCAAAATTCTTCAGCAGCTATAACCCCAAATAGTACTTGGCAAGCTGCTTCTAGAAAAGAGTGCAACGTGGACAAGAACTTGTGGTTCTACTAAGAGAGATGTCAAAAACCCAACAGGAGCACCAAACTACCTTGTTTTATTCTAAAAAGTTTTTATAAACATATGAAATCAACAGCTTGATTACTCTACACTGCCTATTCTTTCCCTCTCTTGTTTGTCTGCTAGTAGTCTCTGAAAAATGCTGGCTGACCAGAAAGAAAGTATAGAATCACTGTTCCAAACAAGGAGAAAACATGTAATTTAAAAAAAGACAAATGCAAGTTACCATGCACCTCTACTTCACTTGGCTCGACATGCCACTTCATCTTTAAAAGTTCCTTCTTTTATCCTCTTCCTAGCCAGAAAGATCCAAATTTCGTAATTCACAGCACCAGATTAATCACTTACTTCTGAGCACTGACGTGGTAGGACAGCAAGCGGAAATTTCCATCAGGTGGAATGAAGGAGAGTATTCTCTCTGACTCCCAGCGCTTAAAACGCACACATGGGTGAAAGCTGACATCATCCAATAACCGAGGGTTCTGAAACAAAAAGTAAGTCACAAGGTTTGTGAAGGCAGTACAACTTAAAATGACCTCCTCTTCTTATCAATCTTCTATCCATGAAGGGCCTACCATTTGACACACTCTTGACCACTTGAAGGTGTCTACATTCAAACATGTCTGATGCTGCTACATCCACGTGAAAGCAGTACTCAATAACCTCTATCCTTTTTTAGGATATTTTAAATCCTATTTTAGAAAACTTGGTCATGTCACATAATTGCATTGGTGCATACTCATAACAGAGAAGGCCCTTCAGGATATCTGCTTAAAGCACCACTGTATCTCAAAAACTTAGACACAGCACACATTACCTGTGCTTTTAAACAAAGAATCTGAAAAAGCCCTTTTAGGCTTTAAGTTGCTGAAGTTCCTGATGAGTTCCCATTGTCATTTCTTTCTCTTTTCATCTGGCATACCCAGATTCTGATGTACTGGAATCCATCATCACAAGACTGCAATCTTAGCAGCAGGGCTGGGAAACCCCTTTCAAAATACTTAATTAAAGATACATCCTTGAGCTTTACCATAAAGGAGAGGGTAAGGTCTGGCATCCCAGTCAGCTTGACACAAGCATCAATCACCCCTTGGATTTCAGCAGTAATTGTGGAACCTGTAACAATAAAGTAAACACGGGTGGCTATGTGAACCCGATCAAAAAGATCCCAAAGTGGAAAAACTATCTATCAGGAGGAAGGAAATCTATTTTCTTAACGAAATGTCATGGCTTATTATGTTGCCTGCGCAACATTTTTATCATTCCCAATGACTCCTCTACAAGATTCATTCAATTAAGAACCATGGGCACCAGCAATGTCCATTTTAATGGCCAATAACAATAGCTCCCAATTCTAACAAGACTAAGATGCACAAATACTAAAGAGGAAGTGCTATGCACAATTTTTACTCATCTTCTATTTTCCCAGTACAGAATTGCTTATGAGACCTCAAGAACAAGGACAAGGACAAGTTAAAATCTTGGTGCCTCTGTAAAATTTTTGACTGAATAGCAGTGCAAGTTAGCAACATTCCAGAGTAAAAATAGGAACAGCTTCCCACACTTGGATGAAGGTGCACCTATTTGGAAACCTAACTCTCTCTTCAGGCACTACCAGGACAAGTTATCCTCGTCTTAGCCAGGAGCAACTTCCATACCCGATTTGTCGATGATTGCATCTATCTCCTCAATCACATCAAAATAGGCCTCATTGTTGGTATATTTTACACCAGTACGTCTCCAAGGCACCACTGAGAGCTGTCCAGTGGGAAGCTGGTCACCCACATTAGTGCTTCCTGGAAAAAGAAAGGGAATCAACAACCACAGAAGTTAGGCAATGCTGCAGAACAAGTCCTTGGTCTCATAGAGCTTAACTGTAATTAATCCCTGAGAACCTCTGTTTCTTTGTAGGAGGGCAATTACTCTTCCAGACTCCCTGTACTTCAAAAATGTACATCTCTCTTACACCCCACTCTAAAACATACCACAGTAATGCATGGGGAAGTGTCTACACATGGGGACGTGTAAAGTCACATCAAACTAACTCATCCTGGAAGTCCTGTCATGGCTGTAACTGAAAATGTAATCAGACTTTTTTATGTTAAAAAAACCCAAATCAGACCAAAACCAAATGCAAAACCAAAGTGCAGCTGGTGCTGAAATTGGAAGGAACCTCAAAGCAAAGCACTAACACGTGACTCCCTAAATACACCTGTGTTGCATGAATGGTATGGGACAACATAAATTTTCTTCACCCACATCCAAATTTACTTATGCAGGAGTATTGCCACCTGGACTCCACAGTTTATCTTCTTCTTGTTTCCCTGTACCTGTGATGGTGTTGACGACTGTTCGCAGAATAGTAGGAGGTTTTATCAGTTCCTTAAGAATATTAGACTCTGTTGCCAATGGAAAGCCATTGTCCAGCATCTCCTCCAGCACCTCATAAACCACCACAACATTGTCCTTGATTATTACCTCTGAACAGACACCAAAATAATCCTGTGCAAAAGAAAGAATTACTCAATGATCTCTGAAAGAGAATCTTAGTGATCATTCAGTCCAGTGCCCTCCCACACAGGAATAAATCAAGCCCCTCCTTAGAGGAGGCAAAACAACACTGAAACTCCCTGTATTACTACAAGCACATCAGACACACCACTCCCACAGACACGTACAACTCTGAGCACACCTCTGCCACTGCTCCAGTAAGGTGGCAAATTCGCACATTAGCAGTCCCAACTAATTCAGCAATTTTTAAAATGGAACATTTAATTTACTTACTGTCTTGCTCTATGTGGACTTCAAGCGTCTTTCAGGAGAGAGCAAGTGTATGAACACAAACCCAAGATTCTAGTTACTTACAGCTATTAAAGAGATCAGGCATTTTGCATAAAGAATGAGTATATGTATACTGTGACAGCAGAGAAATCCTAGTTCTGCATTACAAACACTATTTTTCAGACATATCAGATTTTAATATACATCTAAGCCAGTGACAACACACTCATGCCTCGTACCCTCACAAAAAACAAGACATAAGAGCCTGACACAATCCACTGCTGGCCTGAACTGCCAATCCACTCCTAAAGTCAGAGAAAAATAACTTAGAATACAGTCAGGGTCCGACTGACATCTTGGAAGCAAAAGCTCCCATGACACTTGTTTGGCCAAGCACACACATTTCCTGTATTCTGGCAAGATGCTGGTCACAAGACATTTCAAATCCAGACAACACAATCCCGTTGTTGGCAGGCGGAAGGCAGACATCTTTACCGTTTTCCTAAACTGATCAGAAGTCATGTCAACCATAGTACAGAGGGAATACAGCTACTCTGGGCAATCCCTACAACTCACTGCTTTAGGAAGCTTCCAAGAAGCATCACTAGATGTAAGCGCACGGATAGGTTGTCACTAATTGATTAAAGCACGTGACTATGAATTGCAAAAGGTCCTTGTGAGAACAAGGCCAGCTTGGTCTTAGTTCACAGTTCCCAGAGCAGATAAGGGTGCAGAACAGAAATACTGATTGCTGAAAGGTTCATCCTGTAAGCACAGGTACATCCCGAATCCATCGTAATCCTAGGCAGTAAATTCCCGGCTACGGCAAGCCCTGTCTATATCCTCACAAACGCAGGATGAAAATTACGTGATAGGAAACAACAAAAAACTAAAAGCTGCAAACCAGAGGGGCTCTTTGCGCCGCCCGCCCGTTCTCCCCCGCAGCGCGGCCGTGCCGAGGCTTCTCCGCTCCAGCCAGCGGGGCCCGCGCCCCTCGGCCGTACCTGGAACGTGTCCACGACGCGGTGCAGGAACTCGATGACGAAGAGCGGCGGCACCTCACTCTGGATGACGGCCACGAAGAAGATCTTGTGGCGGTAGACGCTAAGGAGGTAGTGGTGCGGCGTGGGGATCACCGGCGGCACGTTCTCCGCCTCCGAGGCCCGCTCCTGCGCCTCAAAGAAGTAGTCACAGACAGAGCGGCTGACGACGCTCTTCCAGTGCTTCTCCAGGAAGATGTCCCCCGAGGCGTTGATCAGGAACAGACTGTGGATCATGGCTGCAGCGGGGCCGGGCCGGGCCGGGCCGGAGCAAAACCCCGGAGAGCGCTCCCCACACAGGCCCCGCCCCGCAAAAGCCCACCGGCGCCGGCCCCGCCCCCTCGCGCGCGCAGCATGGCTGCCGCAAGCACCGCCCCCGGTGCGCGGACAAAACACCCTCCCACCACTCGGGACCGGTCTCTGCAGCGAGCGCTGCGATTGGTCGACCCGCCCACACCCGCGCCCCATAGGCCGATGAGGCGCGCGGCTCATGACGCAGCAAAACGGCGCGCTCACGCTCTGTACCTCTCCCGGAAGCGACCGGACGGGCATCCTGGCGGGTAGCGGCTAGCGCCCAGCAGCCACCGTGTCCTGTGTCCCATGTCTCTGTCCCGTGACCGATTCCGTCCCCCCACCCCGTTACACACCTGATATGACAGGGGGCGACGCGGGGCCGGCCCGAGCGGGCTCCTCAGGCCCGGGGCTACGCACCATCGCGACCCGCGGATGTCCCACACGGAGGCCGCTGCACGTTCCTCCTCGTTCGGCGGGGGGCGCTCGCGGCCCGGCTACCCCCCCGGCTCCTCGGCGTTTAGAGATCCCTTTTTCTGGAGGGGAACTTGAGTATAGTTAATGAAATGTGGAAATAACCCAGCTCGTGCAGGGAGGAGCAGCTAACGTTTTTCACTATATTATTTTGCTGGTTCGTTCACCATGGAGTAACACCCCAGAAAACATCCAGCTGGCGTGAAAACAATTGTCGTGCCAAATTTACCTAAATTCTCTACCAAACTATTCCTTTGCATAATTAGAACTAGTGTTTCATGTTCATATAGCAGATCGATGGACTTCTGAGTAAGACATGCCATGACAAATAATCTTCCTACTACACGGCTGGGAACATACAAAAACAACATAAAAGCAGTCCTTTGTATCCCATAAACAAGCTATCTGAGCACACAGCCTTTTTTACACGGGACGGAAGGTCAGACTGTTGCACCAGCACGGAGAGACTGAGGTCTGAGATTTCACACCCAACTGTGCTTCATGACTGTGAGCAAACCTTTTAAGTGGTGATATCCCCAAGTCTGGAAGATGTGGCAAATTACGTCAGAATGCAAAAAAAGGCCCAGTTCAGAGTTGATATATTTTGTTTCTATTGATTCATTGTAGCTGTTTTTTCCCAAAAATGGGGTGCAGATCAGTTCACTTACTCTGACTCTACCTTTCAATACTACTGTATGCATACATCCTTATTTAAAGCATTAGTTAATTCTACCTGGTCTAGAAGAGCTTTTTGCTATAGCAGTAAAATAATGAAGGAGAAATGACCTATATATTAATTTCTCTTTTATGGTCATTATTTGTAACAAATGCATTTTTTAAGCATCAAATAACGTTTTTAAATGTTTAAGTTAAGTTACCGTGATGAATTACACATTTGAGAGCAACACAGAGGCAGCAATTTGTCATTTAATTACATCACTTCTAAATTTAAAGTAATTATTATTTTAATATAATCAGTTTACTTTTAACACAAAAGCATTGTAAAGATTACCATATCAGTCTATGAGGAAATTGTGTTACTGGGAGTCATATGGATAGACAGAAAGAAGCAGAACATAGTTAAACTGGCAACATAAAGCCTTTATACATTTGGTTCTCCATCAAACACAAAATGCTTCTGTTTTTCACCTGGACTTTAAAATCAACAGTCATGAGATATGTCTTTTGAACAGAGGCATTTCTTTACTGTCTCATGAAATGCAATTCAATTTTGACAGTACATTACATTTTTTAAATCCTGTCATTTCCCTCTGATTGCCTGTACCCATCATCAAAATTTTATTTTATCCAATTTGTTACATTGTCACTTTCCTATTTTTTCTACAGTTGCTTCAGCTATCTTAGCCATCAAGAACATTGGTGCTGATACAAAAGCAACCATACGGTAACTTACTATTTCTGCACACTAGTAGAAAAGGTTGTTGAGGGAAGCCTAGCTGCTTTCAAACCATTAGACCATGCTTTGTTCTGAAAGTCTGCACAATGGTTCAGGAGCTTACAGAAACTGGAACTTAAAGGGAAACATGACAGAATATGCTGCCAGAACAGAATTTAATTCTGCTAGTTAACTTAAGGACAGCCTGAAAACTGCTCAGTTGAAGGGTACTTTACTTCCATTATGTGAACCTCAAGAGAAAACTATGCCCAGTCAAAGAGTAGTGCTACAAAATGGTGCTGCCAAAACATCACTGCCTTTACGATAAAACAATTCCTTACCATCTGTAGTTTGCCATATGCAGGAATTCTGATGATTTAACTGTTAGCTTGTGCTGTGAAAATACAAGACAGAGTTGATGAAAACAGGCCATTTTACATTTATGATAGTCTACAAACCCAATTAGTTTTGCAAGGTTGCTAATAATAACCTACTGCCAATTCTGAAACAGAATAGAGTCTACAGATTGACACTGTTGTATGAACACAATTGAGTTTCACTGTTATGTACTGCATTATTTTAATCTTGCTTTGTCATCTGGAAATTGCATTTATGCCTCTATTAGCTTTTCTGAATATAGCACCACAACCTTGTAATTTAAGACAGCCTTAGAATTTGGAAGCCTTGCAGACTTGAAGACTTGGGAAAAGGTGTGAGATTAATTTGTTGGGAGAATCCAGCTCTGGAAAGACAAGGCCAGACCTCTGCAGTCTATGTAGCAGAAACTGAACTGTTTTTACAATACCTTGCAAAATAGCACCTCAAACTCCATTTGGTTCAACTAATAAGCAAGTCACTGGGAACATTTAACTTTCACACTGAAAAACTTACTGTTAAAACATCAAAGTAATTCCTCTTGCTCAAAAGAGAAATTTCTCACCTAAAGACACTGTACAAAGCCATTCAGAAAACACCATGTTTATCAATTCTGTCTTTAGAACACTTCTTAAGATTTTATTTTTTCTTTTCTAAAAACAGAAGCTCACACAAAACTTTACACAACAGTTGTCCTTTAAGGCAATGGTGAAAAAGTCTATAATGTGTAAACACAACTGGTAAGCTGAGCCAGAGGTTACAAAAGTGAGATAATTACATGCAGCACACAGCCATACAGAATGCATAACAAAATGAGATGCTTTCATTGAATATAACCTAAGAGAGAATTCTTTTACATGAGAGCCTGCTCTTTGCTCATGTCTGCCAAGGTTCACCACATGCCAGTGGAACCCTGTACCTCTGCAGAGCCGAGGAGAACCTGTGGTGCGAGCGGGCCAAGGCTGGACCCTCTCACAGGCCCCTTCTGATGTCTGCGAGGAGCAGCCAACTCTGCGCAGCCAGACCGAAGTACCTAGAGAGCTCCCAAGGTACTGTCACGTGGGACAGCTAATGTTTTGACAAGCGTATTATTTATTACTCTACATAGTAAAATACGTCAGAAAGTTACACAAATTACCTGGCAAGGATGGCCAAGGATAGAGCAGCCCTTATTCGCGCACACATGAAGAAGCACAGGCAAAGAGTACCCGCTCTCAGAGCTAAATGGTATCATTATTTCAGAATTCCACATCACTTCGGTAAAAGCCTAGAGTCGCTGTTTCAACCGCAAGCTTAACTAAGCCTAGGAGAGGAACCTCCTTCATTTCAGGGTATGGGTATCTATCGCCAGCGCGCTCCCGGCAGCCCGAGCCCTCCCACCCCCCTGCCCGGTTCTCGGCGGTCGGAGCCTCCGGCGGCCGCAGCCCGCATTCCCAGAGCGCGGGGGCTCCGCACAGCCACAGCGAGACGCCCAGGTCTGCGGCCGCTACCCCCCAAGCGCGCTTCCAGTCAGCCTTTACCGAGCGCCGTCGCCTCTCCGCACGGCCCGGCGACACGACGCTCAATGCCGCGGCCCACTCCGGCCCGGCTACTTCCCTCACTAGCTCCGGGGCGGGAGGGGTGTGTCCGCTCCGCTCGGGCGGCCCCAAGCGTGGCCCCGCCTCC